>JAJEJO010005243.1:0-17511 GCA_020662805.1 Glaucomys volans
GGAAGGCCTTTCCTACCAAGTCATATGCCAGGAAAGTTAAATCTGCGTATTCTTAATCAGGTATTCCTTGTGAACTTCAGAGAAGAATCAGGAATTGGGGAGGGCCTTTCAGTCCTCAGCAATTGCACTTATGGTCAGTAACTATCCTTCCTGACAGAACAATCTTGCTCCTATTTCCTGCTGTATTTGAATAGCCCTTTTCAGCTGAAGAAAGTTCCTGGAATGTTGGTGGAGATCACTCACAAGGGCAACCTCTTTTAGCATCCCCTCACAGAAGTTGGTTTCCTCTCCAACACCCTTCTGCATTTAGTGCATAAGAAATGCTCTTCCCTGTTTGAATACTCAGCTTTCAGCCTTTCTACCATTCCTTTCAGTGGGATGCATGTTCAAATTTGGTGTGATGGCCTGTTACAATGTGCTCATCCTGCCCTCATCAGGTACTTGCTTTTTCCCTAAATTTCACCTTCTTGGAGGGTCCTTGTGCCAGGCTCTGTAGCCTGCATCTTCAAGATGGTTAAGGTGTTCTTGGAATTGTGCCAGAGGGCCTTTATTCAGATAGGCAATATGAAGGTCAGAATTACACCTTAAGTGAAGACACATTGTGAAATGTTTCTACTTCAAAGGGTGAGTTGAAGGGCTGCTTGGAAAATCATAGCAAGACAATTTCTGAGTGCACTGTATTTGTAAGGCAACAGCAGAGGAGGTGGGGCTTGGCCAGTGGAGTGAACATAGACTGTCTCTCCTAGATTGCCAGGAACTTTCTAGCCTCCATCCTAAATGTTCAGTGACTAACTCCTTCCTCTTCACTTTGGGGACATGAGCAGCTCCTCACTTGTTCTTAGACGTACTAAATCTCAGCTTCCAGCTCTCTTCTGTTGAGATATTCATGGTAAGGTGTGGCATCACTAAAGAGTTGGTGTGTTCTTTTAAGTTCTAATTTCACCTAACCCACTGAGCTACCCCACATGCTTCTGTGCTCTGAAATGTCATCAGAATTCATTGTGAGTGGTTGCTGATGCCCTAGGCCAGTTTCCCAACTCAGCAATGTATGGGGTGTGTCCAGACCAGGAGGAGTATATTCAAAGGGCATTGCCACTGTGACCTGTGCTAGGCTTGATGACCCACGTGTCCTGGGGCTCCCTGGCATCTCTCCATAGTCCACTACACCTGGTGGGGATCAATTCCCTGCAGGGGTTTACCATCCCAGGAAATCATGATACCTGCTGTGGCCAAATGAGTACATTGCCCCCTCGATGACATGGAAAGTATGGCACCCTGTTAGGTTTCAGCAGGTTCCCATATCTTGGATGCCATGGAATGTTTCAAAGTGCCAGGGAATATGCCCATTACATATGCTGATTCCTTTTCTTGTGTTAAGAGAATAGTATCACATTTGTGGCAAACAGAAGACTTCTGGGACTCACCTGCTCCCTCTTCCCTCTTCCCAGCACATCTGGTCAGGAGGTTTTCTTGAAGGTTCCACTGCAGTAGCCAGAAACTGAAGAGATTCCGGTTGCCATGGCAACCATAATGCCATTGTGCTGTCATATGGCCTTTCTGTGACTGCAGGCAGTGTAGCACAGCTAGGATGACAGCAAATCCATTCATGAAAAACCATGTTGCCCAAGGCCCAGCCACAGAACCTGTGAAGAGAAAAAAACTTGCATTCTCGTACATGAGCCAGAAAACTCCACACGCTTCTGAACCAAACTCCTGCATGATAGCCCCTTCCACTCTGCACACTGTAGTTCTCTCTTCTTTTGCTCTCCTTGTTATGGGGTGTAACTTAATAACAGACTGTTCACCACTGAGAAGACCAAATTTGAGAGTCTTTATTAAACCGGCTGGCTGACCGTCTAACGCAATGCTCCCCAGAATGGCTATTGGGAGAACAGCCCTGACCATAGGGTTGCAGGGGTTTTTATACCAAAATTCATATCAATCACAAGTGTCTATTGCTATGATTTGAAATTACAAAATTACATCATGAAATCATTAGCAAAGGGGGAAGTGGGTCAAATAATCCTTATCTAGGTACAAACTAAAAAATGGTTACTAATAGTTACTAACATAGGAATCAAAAGAGAACAATTTTTCATCACATAAGAATCACCATTTTTCATTGTTAAACATGTCATGATAAGTGACTGCTGATGGGAACAGAGGTGGGGTGTTCCCATGGGAGAAGATAAGCAATTGTTGATAGGTACAGAGGTGGGGAATTCCCATGGGAGAAGCTCATTTTCCCTACATAACATGGAGTCTCAGAGCAAAAGGGAGTCTGTTTAGTCATTGCCCATATAGACTGGCCTGTAACATTTCTATGGAGCCAAATCTCTCAGCCCATCACATTCCCCACTTGTTTTATGTACATAATCAAATCATTGATTATAGGTGATTATAGTGGGTGTGTAACACCATTAGCTTAACAGATTGGATTTTATTTCTAATATATTTAAACAGTTTATCATGCATGGCCCAATTAAAAGTCCAAACATAATTAGAATGAGAGGTCCCAACATTTTGGTTATTAAAGTAGCTAACCAGGGGGACCAAGAGAACAGATATTGGTATCAATTTGCCTTAGGTTTTCAGTTTTTCCTCCCTTTTTTGAGTCTTTTTAATCAAAGATAAACTATAAGGAAACACACCTGAGTGACTTGGATAGAAACAGCAGATCTCCCCTAAGGGTATACATAACCTTCCTTGCTTTAAAAGCAGCAAATTTAACCTTCTTTTGTTTTGTAAAACTACCTCAGCAAGTGAATCAAGGGAATTTTTTAAGTGGCTTGCAGAGTTTTTAAATTCTCTTAAGTCCAGATCTACTTGTCTAGTTAAAGTTTTGTAATTTTGTTTTCCTGTAATGAGAGCAGTGGTCCCTATAGCTGTGGAGCCAGTTATACTTATTTTCATTAGAATGGGAATGAAGACAGGAGCCACTTGTTTAGATATTAGCCTTTTTTCCCCCTCCCCATAATAATAGTACATCTGGGCAATGACCTGAACAGTAACATGGAATTAATTCCATTTGATAATCTTAAGAAGTTAAAGGACCAGGCATGGAGTTACTCCTGATATAGTCCAAGCAAGAGAAAAAGTCATGCTTAACATTTTTCAGTCTTATCTTTAGAGGGTGGTTGTGGTCTTTGAGGGCTGTCCATTTCTCTGTTGTCTTGACTCAGATGCAATGAGTCCATGTTGTGATTAAGGTCTTCTCCATTTCAGCCAGGCATTAGTCCTTCTTTCTGGAACCATTTTACACAGGTGTAGTCTCCTGGCTGAAATGGGTGTTGGAAATCAGTGGTCTCTTGGGGCTGGTTCTCTCATAAGTTGAACCTGCTGGAGAGAACTAATAACAGGTTGGAAAAGGAGCAGGTTATCTTGGTAAGAGTGGAGGAAGGACTCTAGAAGCACTAAGATTTTAATTTCTCAGAAGTTGTTTGCCACCAACTTTCTGAACCCCAACTGGCCTTTATTTTGTGATCCAACCCAATTACCTATCTATATTGTCTTTTTAAATTTTTATTACTCTTTTAATTTTAGGAACTTCTTACTGCTATAGGGAAAAAGGGTGATGATCCCTATTGCTGCTTAAAACTGAGAAGGGGCAACATGGGGTGGGGCAAGCAGTTTGAAGTCCCTTTTTAGAATTTGGGTCAATCTAGGGGTAAAAGTCTAATTCCATGAAAGAAAAAAGAAAATGTAAGTACAAAATAAATAGCATCTGGAACATGTCAATGAATATCATGAAGATGATAGAAATTAATACTCTCTTACAAGGAGCTGGAAGAGCTGAGTTGTTGTTTCCATAATCAGGCCTAACAAAACCTAACAAGCAAGGGATTTGAGATGGCGGGCTAGAGGAAGGCTACATTTCTACTTGCTCTGTGGATTCCTACTTGCTCGGGATTCAAACAGCAGGAATATTGCTCTCAACAAGACTTTATATTCAAATTACATCTAAGAAGTCCCCAGTCACCGCTCTGAAACTAACTCCGTGGGGATGGGCTCTGGCCTGGCAGTTGGAAGCTACCAGCTGGGAGGTTGGGACCCCAGCAGCTGCTCCAGAGTCACTGACCAGGCTCAGGCTTGGGCCTGGACTCAGGCACCAGCCAGCAAGTGAGTGCATGACCCCAGCAGCCATTCCAGAATCACCATCACTGGTCTGGCTCAGGCCTGGTCTCGACTCAGGCACCAACCAGGCAGTGAGGACAGGACCACAGCAGCCACTCCAGAGTCACCGACCAGGCTCAGGCTAAGGCTTGGGCTCAGGCACGAGCCAGCCAGTGAGCACAGGACCCCACCAGCTGTTCTGGAATCACTGACTGGGTGTGGGTCTGGGCCTGGGCTGGGGCACCAGCCAGCCAGTGAGCACGGGACTCCAGCAGCCACTCAGGAACAAACACTGCCAGGCCGGGCTTGGGCCTGACACCGGGCAGCAGCTAGCCGGGAGCAAGAGACCCCAGCTGCCACTCCAAAATCACCATTGCTGGGCCAGATTCAGGCCTAACCCCCGGGCAGCCCCAGCTGTGAACACATACCCACCAAGCCATCAAGCCACCATATCCAGTTGCAAGCCCAGGCCTGCACCTTGTACCTGGTCTAGTATCAGGCCGGCACCCATGCTGTTGCTGACCATCTAACAACAACAGTTTACCTTTGCCCACAAACATTGATTATCCCTGACCTGGAAGCAGTGGGCCAGCACCCTTCTTAGGACACAGCATTACCAAGTGCCTGACAGGCATCAGAATACCAAACAATAGGAGGTTTGAATAGTACAATATAATTTTACTGCAGAACTTTCTCTTTTTCTTTTGTCTAAACAAAAATATTACCATTATTCCTAATATACTTACTACATTCCCACTTCTTACTTCTTTCCTATTAATATCCTTATCATTCTATCACCCACTAATATAGCAGTGTCCTTGGAGACTCATTATCTTTTCTCATGCAAAAAACTTATTTCTTTTAATTTCACTCTCACTGTTCCTATGATATAGTACCTCTAAAGACTCACTTCCTATCTCATTAACATTATATTCTAAACCCCTCAGCATTTTCTTTTTCTGCTAATTGAAATTGTGGTCCTTATTGCAAACCTTTGGATTATGCAGTAGATAATTTGAACTCACTTCTGTATATTGTAATGCAGTTAATATCTAAATAGGTTCTATATGGTTTAAGGACACATATTGTTTATATGGGGTACTGCTAATAATAATCTCTTCAAGGTGAGGTGTTGGAAATCGTCAGGGACATTTTAAGTCTTTACACGGAAACTGCAATCCCTCTGATTCACACTACTAGAGGGGAAGATACACAAGCAACATGAGAAAACACGGGAAGAAAGTGTCCCAAACAAACCTAGATGATATATCAAGAGAACCCAAAGACAGCATGGTAGAAGGAATGTCAGAAAGGGAGTTCAGAATGTTCATAATTAAACTGATCCGGGAAGAGAATGATGTGAAAAGAGAGCAAATTCAGGCTCTGGATAATCAGCTAATAGAGCAAATGCAGGAAGCAAAAAATCATTTCAATAGAAAGCATAATTAACAGAATAAATCATTTGGAAGACAGAACCTCAGACAAAGAAGACAAAATAATCTTGAAAACAAAGTCAAACGAACAGAGAGGATGGTTAGGAATCATGAAGGGAACCTCCAAGAAATATGGGATATCATGAAAAGACCAAATTTAAGAATTATATGGCTTGAGGAAGGCACAGAGATACAAACCAAGGGAATGAATAATCTTTTCAATGAAATAATATCAGATAATTTTCCAAATATGACGATTGAGATGGAAAATCAATTAAAAGAGGCTTACAGGTCACCAAACCCACAGAATTACAACAGATCCACACCAAGGCATATTATAATGAAAATACCTAACAAACAAAGTAAAGATAGAATTTGAAAGGCTGTGAGAGAAAAACATCAGATTACCTACAGGAGGAAACCAATAAAGATATCAGCAGAGTTCTCAGCCCAGACCCTAAAAGCAAGAAGTGCCTGGAACAACATATTTCATGATCTGAAAGAGAATGGATGCCAATCAAGAATCTTATGCCCAGCAGAACTTACCCTCAGGTTTTATGATGAAATAAAATCCTTCCATGATAAACAAAAGCTTAAAGAATTCACAAAAAGAAAGCCTGCCCTACAGAACATTCTCAGCAAAATATTCCAAGAAGAAGAAATGAAAAATAAGAATGTTGGACAACATGGGGAGGAATTACCCTAAAGAAATAGCCAATCGAAGGAGAAACAAAGTTAAGTTAAAAGCCCCCCAAAAGCTAAAATGACAGGATATACAAGTCATATCTCAAAAATAACCCTGAATGTAAATGGCCTAAACTCATCAATCAAAACACATAGACTGGCAGTTTGGATTAAGAAGAAAGACCCAAAAATATGCGGCGTTCAAGAGACTCACCTCATAGAAAAACATGCCCACAAACTAAGGATGAAAGGGGAAAAAACATACCATGCACATGGACTGAATAAGAAATCAGGGGTTTCCATCCTCATTTCAGATAAAGTAGGTTCAAGACAAAGTTAGTCAGAAGAGATAAAGAAGGACATTTCATCCCTCTTAAAGGAAGCATAAATCAGCAAGATATAAAAATCATAAATATTTGTGAACCAAACAATGGTACAACCATGTACGTCAATCAGATCCTTCTCAATTTCAGGAGCCAAATAGACCAAAGCACAATAATACTAGGGGACTTTAACACTCCTCTCTCACCACTGGACAGATTTTCCAAGCAAAAATTGAACAAAGAAACCATAGAACTCAATGACATGATCGCTAATTTAGATTTAACAGACATACATAGAATATTCCATCCATCAAAAAGTGAATACACTTTCTTCTCAGCAGCTCATGACTCCTTCTCTAAAATAGACCATATATTATGCCCCAAAATTACTCTTAGCAAATACAAAAACATAGAGATACTACCTTGTATTCTATCAGATCATAATGGAATGAAATTAGATATCAATGATAAAGTTAAAAACAGAAACTACTCCAACAACTGGAGATTAAATAATATGCTATTGAATGTTGCATGGATAACAGAAGACATTAGGGGGAAATAAAAAAATTCTTAGAGGTCAATGAGAACAATGGTAAAACATATCAAAATCTCTGGGACACTATGAAAACCGTGCTAAGAGGAAAATTCATTGCATTGAGTACATTCAACAAAAGAATGAAAACTCAACAAATCAATGACCTCACATTACAGCTCAAAGTCCTAGAAAAAGAGGAAGAGATCATTGCCAAAAGTAGTAGAAGACAGAAAATAATTAAAATCAGGGCTGAAATAAATGAAATTGAAACAAAACAGACAATTAAAAAAACTGACAAAACAAAAAGTTGGTTCTTTGAAAAAATAAACAAAATTGATAAACCCTTAGTCACACTAAAGAAAAGAATGAGAGAGAAAATACAAATTACTAAAATTCATAATGGCAATGGAAGTATTACAACAGACACTATAGAAATACAAAACATAATTAGAAGTTATTTTTAAAATTTATACTCCAACAAAATAGAAAACCTGGAAGACATCAACAGGTTCCTAGAGGCATATGAGCCACCCAAACTGAATCTGGAGGACATAAACAACTTAAATAGATCAATTCCAAGCAATGAAATAGAAGAAGTCATCAAAAGCCTACCAACAAAGAAAAGTCCAGGACCGGATGGATTCACAGCCGAGTTCTACAAGACCTTCAAAGAAGAGCTCATTCAATACTCCTCAAAGTATTTCATGAAATAGAGAAGAAGGAAACCCTTCCAAACTCATTCTATGAAGCTAATATAGCCCTGACACTGAAACCAGAGAAGGACACATCGAGGAAAGAAAATTTCAAACCAATATCCCTAATGAACATAGATGCAAAAATTCTTAATAAAATTTTAGTAAATCACATACAAAAGAATATTAAAAAGATAGTGCACCATGATCAAGTGGGTTTTGTCCCAGGGATGCAAAGTTGGTTCAATATCCAGAAATCAATAAATGTAATTCACCACATCAACAGACTTAAAGTCAAGAACCACATGATTATTTCAATAGATGCAGAGAAAGCATTTGATAAAATGCAGCACTCCTTCATGCTTAAAACACTAGAAAAAATAGGGATACTAGGAACGTTCCTTAACATTGTAAAGGCTATCTATGCTAAGCCCACACCTAACATCATTCTAAATGGAGAGAAATTGAAAGTATTCCCCCTGAGAACTGGAACAAGGCAGGGATGCCCTCTTTCACTACTACTATTCAACAACGTCCTTGAAACTCTAGCCAGAGCAATTAGACAGACCAAAGAAATTGGAGGAATAGAAATAGGAAAAGAAGAGCTCAAACTATCCCTATTTGCTGATGAGATGATTCTCTTTTTAGAAGACCCTAAAAATTCCACCAGAAAACTTCTGGAACTTATAAATGAATTCAGTAAATAGCAGGATATGAAACTAATGCTCATAAATCTAATGCATTTTTATTCATAAGTGATGCATCCTCTGAGAGAGAAATTAGGAATACTACCCCATTCACAATAGCCTAAAAAAGAAATACTTGGGAATCAATTTAACAAAAGAAGTGAAAGTCCTCTACAATGAGTATTACAGAACACTAAAAAAAGAAGTTAAAGAGAATCTGAGAAGATGGGAAGATCTCCCATGTTCTTGGATAGGCAGAATTAATGTTGTCAAAATGGCCCTACAACCAAAAGTGCTATAAAAATTCAATGAAATTCCAACTAAAATCCCCATGATGGACCTCATAGAAATAGAGCAAGCAATCATGACATTAATTGGAGGAATAAGAGACCCAGAATAGCTAAAGCAATTCTTAGCAAGAAGAGGGGGTATCACAATACCAGATCTTCAACTATATTACAGAGCAATAGTAACAAAAACAGCATGGTATTGGCACCAAAGTACACAAATAGATCAATGCAACAGAATAGAGGACACGGAGACAAATCCACATAAATATAGGTATCTCATACTTGACAAAGGAACCCAAAACATATAATGGAGAAAAGATAGCCGCTTCAACAAATGGTGATGGCAAAACTGGAAATCCATTTGCAGCAAAATGAAACTAATCCCATATCTCTCACCCTGTACAAAACTCAACTCAAAATGGATCAAGGACCTAGGAATTAGACCAGAGACCCTGCACCTAATAGAAGAGAAAATAGGTCCAAATCTTCATCGTGTTGGCCTAGGACCAGATTTTCTTAACATGACTCCCAAAGCACAAGAAATGAAAGCAGGAAACAATGATTGGGATAGAGTCAAACTAAAAAGCTTTTTCTCAGCAAAGAAAACAATCAGCAATGTGAAGAGAGAGCCTTCAGAGTAGGAGAAAATCTTTGCTACACACACTTCAGATAGAGCACTAATCTCCAGAATCTACCAAGTACTCAAAAATGTTTACACCAAGAATACTAATAACCCAATCAATAAATGGGCCAAGGAAATGAACAGACAATTTACAGAGGAAGATCTACAAGCAATCAGCAGATTTATGAAAAAATGTTCAACATCCCTAGTTATAAGAGAAATGCAAATCAAAGCTACCTTAAGATTTCATCTTACCCCAATTAGAATGTCTTTTATTAAGAATACAAGCAACAGCAGGTGTTGGCGAGGATGTGGGAAAAAGGGTACACTCATACATTGTTGGTGGAAGTGCAGGTTGGTGCAGTCATTCTAGAAAGCAGTGTGGAGTTTCCTTAGAAAACTTGGAATGGATCCACCATTTGACCCAGCTAACTCACTCCTTGGCATATCTCCTAAGGACTTAAAATTAGATTACTACAGTGATGCAGCCACATCAATGTTCATAGCTGCTCAGTTCACAATAGCTAGATTTCGAAACTAACAATAGATGAATGGATAAAGAAACTGTGGTATATATACACAATGGAATGTTACTCAGCCATAAAGAAGAATAAAATTCTGACATTTGCAGGTAAATGGGTGATGTTGGAGACTGTTATGCTGTGTGATTAGCCAATCCCAAAAATCCAACGCCTGAATGGTGTCTCTGATAAGTGAATGATGATGCATAATGCGGGGTGGAAGGGTGGCAAGAATGGAGGAAGGATAGATAGCATAGAGTGAAGGGAGGTGTGTGGTCACGGTGGGGGTAAGAATAATAACAGGATGTGACAGACATCATTGCCCTGTGTATGTATGAATGCATGGATGGTGTGACTCTACTTTGTGTACAACCAGAGAAACAATAGCTATACTCCATTTGTGTTCAATGAATCAAAATTAAATAATTTTAAAAAACCCTAACACTCCTGGATAAGATCTTTATTTGGTAAATCTTTTAACACTGTCAGAGTTATCAGGAATGTAAGCACAACGTTTAGTTAAGCTACCTGTCATCTGATTTTTTAAAATATTTTTTATTGACATGACCTCTGTGTTTAGGAGAGATCCCTTTATTTCTGTTATTTAGGGCTAGATAGTCATACTAACAAACATAGATCAAGTCTACCTGTGTAGCTTACGAAGATCTGTAGGCCGTACACTGACTAAAATTTCTGATTTTGAGAGTTTCTCTTGATAGTTATCAGGCACATTTGCTTGCAAATCTCTGTTGTAGCCTCCTACTTATTCTAGGGGCTAACACAAGTATTCATCTTAAGGTACATTTAACTATTTTTTTTCTTTTTTTGAAATGCCCAAGAATGGCTGTTTTGGTTTTGACTGTTTTGCTAGATGTTTAAGATCAAGCTGGTCAAATTGACCTGTTCCTGTCTCTTAAGAGTCAACTGAGTTCCCATAGGGGTCACTCATGGGGGAACTTGAGAGAAGCTTCTTAAGTCCTCTAGCACCATTTATCAGGTAGGGTCTCCTTGATGAGGTGGCTTCTCTTGGAAGCATCAGAGTTGTCTCCCTTTTCCAATGACCCTCCTCTGTAGCAGGTGCACTGATTGGCTTTTCATCCTCTAATGGTCTCATCATTCTCCCTGATCAGGAGATTTTGTGGCCCAGAGATGCACACCTCCTTAGAGAAGCTCTCTTTTTCCCTGGATGTAGGCTGACTCTGAGGGCAAGAACCAAACACTGGTTTTTCTTGACCCTCTTGTGTTAATCTTCATATCTAAGTTTGATCTTAAACATCCAGCAAGCCAGTCTCACCAGTCATAAAGTAAGAGTGCTGGGCTTTAACTTCAAGGTCTACAGCTTTACAGTTATTTACTTCCTTTTATTTAATTTGGTCTATATTACTTCATCTGTTTTATAGGTGATGGCTTAGTATCTCATATTAATTTGTTTGTTCTTGAAGCAGTAGTTCTGCAAAACAGTCAACAGTTACAGAGTTTGCAAGGAAAATACAAAATGGAATTAACAACAGTAAAAACATATTTAGTTGTGTAATACCTAAATTTTTAAATTTTGTCTGAGCTATATATTATATCTTCTGTTTGAGATCACAGTAATTTTACAACAAAAAGCCAATCTTTTGAATATAACTTTAAATTAATTGAAATCTGACTTATTTTGGAGCCATTGTAACATGTAGTAAGGTGAGAGGCAGAGCCCTATCTCAGGTAAGATGGGGCTCTTTGTAAATCTTAGGTAAAGTGGTCTAGTTCTGAAGCTCATCTTTGTCTCTTTTTTAAATGCCATCTTACAAAGTTTACATATACTGCTTCCTAGATCCTTATGAATGTTAGCAGAATATGAATCAAAGAAAGCTCTTAACTTTTTTCTGTGTGTAGCAAATTGGCAAAGTGTTTTCCTGTTTCATAATATTAACCTTCAAAGAGATCAGGCTCTTATCATCTTTTACAAATACATTTACATTTTTATCCCAGTGTGGAAGATCACATAAGGTTCAGGTTCAGTTGCAGAACATTAAATGATAAAAATAAATCCCCAATAAAATTTACTATTTTTATAAGTTTAAAATTACCATTATAGACAAGTTTAGTTTGAAGAAGAGCAGCTTGACAAAGTTTCTGCTTTAAAAACTTGTATATCTGGAAGATATGAGCACATTTACTATTCCATACAGATGTTTTTATATTAACCAAGTTTAGCTTTAAAGGAAATTTAGACTTTGTATTATAGTGCAATACTCTAAAATTACAGTTGCTATTTAACCAGAGTTGCACAAATCCCCAATTTTAAGACCAATTGCTCTGGAGAAAAAAGCCCAACAGACATAAGGTCAAGAGAAAATTAATGTTCCAAGAATTATTGGTTATTTTAGTATATAGATGGAACTTTGGTTTATATCAGTACATTAATATTTGACCTTAGGGGAAAAACCTTGAACAGCTCCAACTGTTGTGCCATATATATATATATATATGTATATATATATATATATATATATATATATATATATATATATATATATTCATAAACCTTTTAAAATCTACCCTTAATCTACATTTTTTGATCTCTTAATTAGACCCTCTCATTGTCTGCCCAGATGCACTGCAGCTCTACTTCACCACATAGAGACTTTGTTACCCACAAACATTTCTTATTAAATATATTTTTACACCCAGAACCCTTGAACTTTTTTAATTTGTCAATTTCATTTTTTTAAACTTCTGAAACAACCCTTGCACTTTCTGAATTTAGATAAATTACTCTATTTTAACAAGATAAAACACTTTATGTTATTTATAGAATTCTATTTGAAATATAGTTGAAACCTTTGGGCCCTTTATATAGAATAATATCTGTTGAGACTTTTAGTAACCTTGTTTTCAGTGTTAACATAAAATAACTTAAAATCCTCTTTTTATTTACCAATTTGTGAAAACACCAAAAATGCCTTAAGTACACCACCCTATGGAATCTAAGGAGCCAAGAATACTTGATGTTATATTTAACAGTCAGCATTACAAGAGTCTAAACCAATCAGATGTCTCGAACAAACATATCCCCAATCAATTCCATGTATGTCAAATCCAAATTACCCATTTGTTTCAAAACCAAGATATCAGAGGTGTGCACTAGACAGCATCAATTTCCCTGTTGAAGAAAAATCCAGAAACAATGGATGCTAGACATTTCACAAAATTAACAGTTTTTTATTTTTTGACCACCTAGAAACAAAACTGTGTTAATGACTTGAAAGCCATACTTTTGTTTACCCAATTAAAACACCATTTAGATTACATGAATCAAAGGCATGGATCCATTTTTTAAAAATTTTAAACCATGAGCTCATATGTCAACCTTGGTACCAAACACATGCAGATGTGACAATACACTGATGTATACACACATAAAGTAAACAGATGTACAGACCTTATGACTTATTTTTAAAACCCATTCGGTTGAGAATTAACCCTTGCAATTGGCCTCTGAATGAAACATAGCATTAAGAAAACTTTATGGTTGAATAAAATAGGTCTGATCAGAAATTAACCTACGTACACAAGGTCAAAATTACGAACTCAAAAAATAGAATTTCAAAAGTTTTTTTGGCTTCCATCCTGATGTGGTCATGCTCATCAGAGATGAAAAGATTTAAGAGAATATAGACAAAGATTATGCCCTATCCCTCCCTGAAAGAGTTTCCTGAAGAGGCAGCAAGGGAGCCTGCTTCCATTATCTCTTTGGGAGAGCCTCCTCAGTTTGGGGTCTTGCTGTAAACCGGTTTCTCTGGTCTCTTGGATGGTAGCCATCAAAATTTTAGTCTGACATTTTGGTGGACCAACTCCAATAGTTGGGAGTTCCTGTTGGCAGCAGTTTACATTTGAATGTAAGCTTTAGTGAACATAGTTAAAAACAGCTTTAATAATTTTTCCAAATTTTAATACAAGACATTTGATTAGGATGCTCAGGCTGCCCAAAGACAACTTGGTTGTCCCTTGAGGGGGCCATCTGGCTGTGGAAGTTGGCCATTCTCTCTCACAGAATTTAGAGAGAGAAAGGATGTCACAGCAGGTCTGGGAGTCAGCAGCCTTTCTCTGGAATTCCTGGAAATTGGTCAATATACATTGAAAGGGGCATATAACAAATATGAGGGAGACTGACCCATGTCCACCCTCAAGGGCAACAAAAAACAGAAAAAGACAAACACAGAACAGGTAAGATGGCAGACAATGACAAGTGGCCACTCCAGATTCCTGATCAGAAGGCCTGGGCAACATCTTACCACAGTCCTAGACTCGGGAAGTAGTGCTGCATTCAGCCTTCCTCAGAGTCTCCAGATTTGGATCTGCCAGAAACAGATTTAACAGGACCCCAGGGCACAGAAACAGGTGACTCTCTGGGGAAATTTAGTTCAGTCCCCGGGTGGGGCTCCACAGGTTGTGCAGCCTGGGGCTGAGGAACATCTCTCAGAGGTCTTCCCCTAGGAGCAGCACTGTGGCCACTCCCCTCTGCAGGAGTTTCCAGGTCAGTTGTGAGTGGTGGTTGCCCACCAGGCAGTGAGGATCTCGCTGGGGCCTCCAAATGCTATGGAGTGCAACTTAATAGCAGACCATTCACCACTGAGAAGTCCAAATTTGAGAGTCTTTATTAAGCCAGCCAGCTTATTGTCTCACACAATGCCCCCAAACATGGCTGTTGGGAGAACAGCCCTGACCATAGGGTTGCAGAGGTTCTTATACAAAATTATATCAATCACAAGTGTCTGTTGCTATGATTTGAAATTACAAACTTACATCATGAAATCATTAGCAGAGGGGGATGTGGGCCAAATGATCCTTACCTAGGTACAAACTAAAGAATAGTTACTAATGGTTACTAACATAGGAATCAAAAGAGAATTTTTCATCATGTAAGAATTGCCATTTTGCATTGTTAAACATGTCATGCTAAGTAACTGCTGATGGGTACAGAGGCAGGGTGTTCCCATGGGAGAAGATAAGCAATTGTTGATAGGTACAGAGATGGGGCATTCCCATGGGAGAATCTCATTTCCCCTACATAACATGGAGTCTAAGAGCAAAAGGGAGCCTGTTTAGTCATTGCCCATATAGACTGGCCTGTAACATTTCTATGGAGCCAAATCTCTCAGCCCATCACATCCTGTCCCAGGAGCACTGGGACGCAAGTTAGTCATTTCTTGAGTGCGATCAAAACCAGGGTAGCAGCATTTTGCTGAGAAATGAAGGATTAACAGATCAATGGATAGGAATTCCTGCAAACAATCTCACTGCAAAGAATGTTGAGGAATTCCTGCAAAAATTGCTGGAAGTTTGAAAACTGAATGCTGGTGACTTTTTCTCTGAGCAAAGATTTTTCATGGATTAGATCCTTTGAGTCATCACCTCTTCCGATTCCCTATACATATATTCAGATTGTGATGTTCCAAGTTCCTGACTCATTCCCTACTTTAGAGAAGAAGACTGCCCAGGAAAAATACCATTTGAAGCAACCACATACTTGAGATGAAAAACAGGATCCAGCATCTCCACTGTCATATGCATTTGGCTCGACCTGCTAGAATTTCCTCAAGGGAAAGGCTGGGAGGAATGAATGAAAGCGACAGGTGTGAGCAGTTCGGTATGGTAAGGGCTTGTTGTTCAGGTGTGAAATATTCCCTCAATTTCCTTGTTCCTAAAGATCAGAGCATAAAATATTTCCTAGAAATGCCTACTTCTCCTACCGCTACATGCCTCCATTGTTCCTTCAAATTAATGTCTGCTCATAGAGGGGCTCCAATTCTCTTGTTCCTTAAAGAGACAGGGAAAGTTTCTTTCTCCACAGGAGTCCCTAGACATTGGGATTTGACCAGCAACAAAGGTTTCTGGTAGGATTGCTCTCAAAAGCAATCTACAGAATTTGAGAGAAATTATTAAACTCTGCCTCTCAAATTTCTTTGAGAGAAATTATTAAACTCTGCCTTTTTCTGCAATGAATATCACAAACTCAGGCCTGCTTACATGCAGTCATCTAACTTAAGGAGCCTCTTCAGATCATGCCAACCCTCCAGTATCTCAAAATTGCCTCCTCTGTTCAATCAAGTGAACACAAACCTGTTGAAGAAGTGTCAGATCTAATTGAAAGCCCATTCAAAAGGAACTATTCAGCAAGCCGTGGTGGTGCCAGCCAAAAGTGTTTCCCCACAGACCTAGACTTCTTAAGAGTCAGTATTCCTGAAGATGAGACAGCTCTCAGGAATGCAGAGGTTGCAATGGTCTCATTAATATGCTTGCAAGTGTATTGCATCAGCAAGTTCTACATAATAAAAATGCTCACCAGAGTCTAAAATTGATTCGTCTCCATTTTCGGTTTTTGAATTCCAAATTTAGCACATATTGGGACTTCATTGTTGCCTTTCAGCAGGGACTGACATTCAAAATATCACCTGCACTAGGGTTTGCGAAGGAGAAGCATTCTGGGGTGCGCTGCAGTCTCTCTGTAAAAGACGTGGACTTGGACAGCTCAATGTTGTGCAACACAAATGCAATATCAACTTGAAAACAGAGAGACATAGACAAAACACAGCCTCATGTGGTCCTGGGTTGACTCAGTATGTTGTAGTTTGCATTTTATAGACATCATTTATTAAAGTCTTGTATGAATTGGTGCTGAATATGTAAATTAACTTCCAATTAAATGACTCAGCAGCCACATTGGCTATGGAAAGCCTGGTTTTCATGTATCATTCGAGGTCCAGGTTCATTACTAATGAAGCATTCTTACACACTTTTCTTAATTTTGAGGGATGTTCTTAAGAGATGTTGTATAGGGTTCGGTGAAGGATGGTATTTTCTGATTTTTATCAAGCCAATGAGAATGATTTTATTCTGATGTTAGTGCCGGGATGACCCAAGAGAGCCTATGTAAAATAATCCTATTGCAGCAATGAAATCAGAGACATTAGCTATGTGGCACGGTTGGTATGGATGCATGTAATTCCTACAAAGAAGGACTTGGAATTTTGAAATGCTGTTGGATCTCCTTTTCCTGCACAATTAGTCCTCTCGCACATTTAATACTTCTGTTTCAATCTCTGTTTTTCCAGTTAGAATACACATGTATTGTGTCTTCATTTTTGCATTGTAGCAGAGATGTCTTTGTTCAGATTTACAAAGTTCTGCTCATTCATTATTTTCAAAGGCATCATTCAGTGGTCCGTATTCAAATTTGTACTTGTGTAAATTCAAGTGCTTGGGTTTACTTGCTGTTGTGAAGGAAGGTCCTCCCTACCAGGTCTTATGCCACAAAAGTTAAATCTCAACATGCTTAATCAGGTATCACTTGTAAGCTTCAGGGTAGAGGCAGGAATTGGGGAGAGTCTTTAAGTCCTCAGCAATTGCACTCATGATCAGTAACTATCCTTGCTGGCAGAACAATCTCTCTACTTCTTCTTGCTGTACTTGAATAGCACGTTGTAGCTGAATAAAACTCCTCCCTTCCAAACCAAACTTTCACTTGCCAGCCCCTTCCACTCTGCATACTCTAGTTCTCCTCTCTTTTGCTCTCATTTCCCAGGAGCACTGGTAAACAAATTACCATTTCTTCAGTGGGATCAAA
>JAJEJO010005244.1:0-20561 GCA_020662805.1 Glaucomys volans
CACATTTAGTCCAGGTGTGAATGTAACATATCAAGAAAAAAAGTAGGGAGGCAAAATGGCCATTAGTGTGATGTTTGATATTTTCCTGTCTCAGAGTTGGGTGTGTTATCCTGTGATGTATTTCTCTTAATTCATTTGTGACTTTAGTTTTCCCATAGGAATTTCTTCTCCATAAGATCTGAGACTTGCACTTCCTTCTGTTGAAACCTGCTGTTAATATTTGGAGTTCTGGGAGATGCAGGGTGAGTTGTAGAGTTTAAAGAAGGGAAGCCTTCTCTAAACCTGTGACAAGTCAGTGAGTGAGCCTGAGACCCTACTTCCTAAAGTTTTTCACATTCCTCCTCCTCAGGTGTGACTGGAAGAGCAGAGGGAACTGGAATTAGATTTCCCTTCTCCCAGGTGAAAGGTCAAAGTGGGCTGGATTTGGATGCTTCCCTTCTCCCAGGTCAGGGAGACCATTGAAACTCAAGCTGATTGGGCTTTGCTTAGATGGTTCTTCCTGAGGGCAAAGTTCTTTCCATGAAAAGAGAATGGAGTCAGGTGAATGTGCATGTGTGTGTGTGTGTGTGTGTGTGTGCAGGCATGAGCGCGGGTGTGTACACATACACTTAACGTTTCCATTTCTTCTCCCCCCTGGAAATATGAGGCTACCTTTCTCTAATCTTCATCCTGAAAAGGTGATGGGGTAACTGGAGGTAATTGCATGAAAATGAGAAGTCCACAAGACTGGTTCTTCTGTTGGTATCTTTTAGTTCTGAAGCTTGACCATACTGTACTTCCAGCCACTTGTCAATGACTGTCAGTTTCCTACCTGGCTATATTCTCCAGAAGAGCCCCCTGCTTAGTTAAACTGATGGTCTGAATTTTCTAATCACTCCAAGTTTGGGAGTAGTGGTTGGCTTTTTGATCACTGCACTCTAATGGGGCTGAGAAATCATTTTCAGTTTGTTCTGCTTTTAGAGGATCATGAGGATGAGCAAGATGACCACAAAGTTCCAAATATACTGGTCCACAAATAGGAAGCATTTTAGGCATATGGTATTTTAGTTGCCAATATTTATTTCTATGCAGTGCTGAGAATTGAACCCAGTATCTCACACGTGCAAGTCAAGTACTCTGCCCCTTAGCTACAACCCCAGCCAATTTAAGCATTCTTTAAAACTAAAATCTGATTTATTTTGCGTGTTCACACAGAAAATAGACTCCTGCCATCCCTAGTCCTGAAGGAACAGAGAGAGATGTACTCAGCATTTCCTTCTCATTTTCCAAAGCATAATGCCACAAATCACTGAAGACTATGTTACATCCTAGAATGAATGTTTTCCATGTTACAGAACAAAAGTGAGTTTTGTATTTTTATTTTTCCTATTCCAGGTGTTTTGTTGCCAGGTCATTATTCTTTGGGTGACATGTTCATGTTTGTGATTGGGCTAACACTTCTCAACATCAAAAAAGGCTTAGAAAGAAGTGACTTCAGTTGGAAAGATGAAACGTATGACATGGAGATATGTGGATGTGAAGGACGGTGGGTGACAGTGGCAGTTCCAAAAGCAAGAGTGAGTCTTCCCTTTATTATTCCAATAGATGCACTAGATCCTGAGCTACCATTTCTTAAGCTCAAGAAACATTTGGAATAAGAAAGCACAGAGGCTGCTCCCATTTTTCAGGAATCATCTATAAGCCATGGTATGCAGACTCAGTTGGAGCGGGTTGCATCCCACATCTTTTGGGGAGTCCATTTATTTCCTGGGTAATCCCACAAAAGTAATTTAGTGCATCAAATCATTAAGCAGCAATCATCCACTTGAACTTGTTCCTGTAGTTAGCCATTGGGTTCTATCACATCCTCCATAACCTTTTTCCTGAGTGACTGACCCTCTTCTCGTACTAGAACAAAAACATGTTGATTTAACCTTGAGTTTAGAAACCTGAATGCTTTTCTTCTTAGAAGAGGGAAGGAGGCATTTTCCCTTTGTAATATGAGAATACATTCACTCTGGTTCTTAAACCAATTAGAAAACTGCTGCCATGCATTTAGATGGAGAACCCAGTAGACGGGTCAAAGTGAATGTCATGGAGGAACAATAATGTGATTGGTTGAGATGTCCCTCCTGGGCCTTGTTTCCTGAAGAGAATTTTGGGGCTTTCTAGAGGAGTTGCCAAACATCCAGGTGACTGTGGATGCCCCGGATAATTAGAGGAATCATCTTCTGGTGCTTCCTTTCATTCTTGCATGTGGCAAAGCTCTGGTTTAACACATTGATGTTGAGAGATGTTTGAGCAGTTAAAAGTACATCCCAAGGACCTGCCCAGTTTTCCATGTGTTTCTTCTCTGATGCCTGATTTCCTCATATCATAGTGGTTCTAGGTCTCCTGGTTGGGTCCTGAAGTAGGTCGAGGTCCTAGGGGAAGCAAATTCCTGCATTAAATTTGTAATGTAAGCTGCTGTTCCAAATGTTTGATGTTTTTTCATGTTTTCAATGTTGAGAAAGCTTCCCCTTTTTGAAAGGTCTGAAAAGTTCTCCCATATAATAGTCTCTTAAGGGCAAATTGCTTCTAGGGTCCAGCCTTATGTGCAGAACAGTAAGCAATACATTTTTCTGTTAGACAAATTTCCTGACATATTTTTGCAAGAGTCATTGTAGGGTGTGATTCATCGTTTCTATCTGTCCTGTTCATTGAGATCTAAAAACAGCACACAGTCTCCAAAGAACTCCTCAAGATTTACTGAGTTGTTGAATTTCTTTGGAGACAAAGGCAGGGCAAGAATTACCTTGTATGTCATCTGGTATATGAGATCTGTGAATACTGTCTGAAGTGTGTAAGTCTCAAGGCACTTCTGAGACCTTTCTGTTATTTGAGGGATGTGTCTCGACTACATTGTAGGTAATGTCATTGAAAGTAGTTATTTTTCAAATTTCCTCCACTATTAGGGCATTAAGCTGAATTCCACTTGCCAGTCTTCAAAATCGCATGGTCCCAAAATTTATTGGTGTTTATTTTGTTATCACACTGATTAGGCACAGAGTTCGCATCTTTGGATCACCATCCTTATTGTCTGCAGTCATTCTTTGAGGTATAGTCTGGCAAATTCTGTTAACATAACTGACCTGTAATGAGAGACATGGTAAATATAATCAATTTCAATGACCCCAGGCTTCTCAAAATTAAAATGAAGAGGTTTTTCCTTCCAGTGGGTAAGCAGGACCCAATTCCTGGCCCAATTCTTAAGCTCATTTTTCATCTGCTCCCAAATATTCAGGGGGAAAATGTAGTTAAACCAAGTAGAGGCGAGAGGGTAAAGATGGTGGATTAGAGGTACCTGGTGCTTGCCTACTTGTGCAGACCACAGAATCCAAACAACTGGAGTGTGTAGCTGCTTATGGAGGAGGGTGGCCTTTGGGGAATGCCGGAGTTAAACAGAGGATAGGCACAGACCTGAAAACTGAGACATTGCACCATGCACTTGACTATAAAAGAGAGCACACAGAAGTGAACACAGAGAAGTGCACCAGGGTCAAGGGTTGCCTCTTTGGCAATAACAGAGGTGAAAAAGGGAGATGCTAACTCCAACCATCCTTTTCAAAGTATTTTGAAAGAAATTAGCATTTAATTTTCAAAATCTTTCAGTTGGGACTGCTATAGAGATAAAGGTTTAAGGTTTTCTGCCAATAATATAAGGTCGTGAGGCATCAAATATGTCTTTCCCATCTGCACAGGGCAGATGGAAAGTAGACTTTAGGAAATTGATAAATCTGCTTACCACTTCACTCTGAGCCAATTGATTCATTGACCTCACAAACATTTTTGAGCATCTATGTGACAGGGCCTGTAACACTCCATAAGATCTCTTTCCTGCAGGTTCAGCTACAGGATCCCTTGGCATTGTCAACAAGGCCCAGTGGCAGAAAGTATAAAGTGAGGCCAAGAGGATAGACAGCAAGGTAAGGCATATAGGCCAGATGTGTCTGCATCAAAAAGACAGAGTAAGGGACCATTGGAAATTTCAGCATGAGGGGATTCTAGGTGGGTTCTTGGTGCATGGCTGCAGCAGCTCCAGGAGATCCTGGCATTTGCAGTAGGTTCACAGCATGGGATGCTGGCTGGAATCCTCTTTCCTTCCCTCCCTCACCACTATTCCTTGATACATTCACTCCTAGCCTTGATAGGGAGCACGCCCTGCAGCCACCTCCCCTTAGCCTTCATCCTTCAAAGTTTCCAAATCTCACCTGAACGGGCTTTCTAGGAATGAAGGGGGGCCCTGCCCCACTGTGCATGAGGTTTCCAATGTCAAACTTGCCACAATGCACACCTTATGCTCCTCCACCCTCAGATGTCAAGAGACGACAATCCTCGTGGCTGCTGCGGGCACGGGAGGGTTCCATTACCTGGCAAAACATTGAGTGAACCTAGGCCTGGAGCAGCTGTGCGACAGGGCAGTGGTGCTGGGGCCAGTGCTCAGGTAGGTGATCCTCCCAGGCTCCCGTTGCCCTCTGGCCCTCCAAGATCCATAGAACCTTTGGGTCTGTTGTTGCTGCAGCTCCATGAGGGTTTCAAGGCTCCCTGCATGTCTGGTTCTAACAAGCACGAGCGGGGCCATCTAGCGGCCGTGTTGGGTTGCTCTGACAGGCGGAAGTCAGTGGGGTCCAAGACCCAGGAAGGACCAAGACAACCCATTGGCCAGATGGGCCGCGCCCCCACCACACCCACGCTCCACTTCCCGCGCTAGAAAAGGTTGGTGTGGCCTTTGTTGAAAACTACATGGGCCTGGATCTCGGTTCCTTCCTCTTCCCTCACACCACCATAGCTACTGTGCCTGTCTTGGATCTTGTCTGAATCCTCCTGTCCGAGAGACTCCTCTGAATGCCAGCTCACAGCTACATCTAGTGTTGTCATTAAGCCCCTCTGTGACATCATTGTGGGCGGGTCGTAATAGCAAGCGATAAGTGGGACACTTGGTGACTGAGGCCCAGCAAGTCCTACAGGGAAGAGTAAGCAAGTAAACAAGTGTAGTCTTTTACCAGATCCAGGAATGTCCAGGAATTTGTTTCCAAACAAGACTGATTCCAGCCTTTTCCACCATGAGCATCCTAACTCGCACGTGTTTTCTGACTCTTCACAGGAGCATAGTGAACACTGGCATTTCCTTGGGAAGAATTAAAGGGAAGTTAGCAGGATTTTCAGTGGAAGTGGATGTTGGCATGTTCTCTGAAGGGACATTGTGGAAGCTGTTATCAGTGCCATGGATCCTAATGGAAATTGTGGGAAGCAATACCACCATGAATCGTGAATATTCATTGAGCATATATTTGTTATATTCTTTACTCTCACTTTTTTTACCCAATTTTGATATTGAGGAAATTCTCCTCTGTGTCTATTCATTTTCCCATTTTATATTCATATTCACTGACAATGTTTGGCTTAAATTTTAAGGGCTTCTGTAAATGGGTGAGGAGAATTGTGAACTCGAGTTTCCTCTGCCTCAGCAGCTCTAGTCCTTGAAATGAAGGGTGAGAACCTGCACAATATCTGGGCTTTTCATTCAGGATAGACTAGACCAGAGTGTTCCTGCAAAATATTTGTTAGGGAATATCCAGGAGGTGGTCGAGTGTGTCATACAGGAATGGTTGGTTTTATGAAGTGCAGATGTATAGGATCTGTATTGTCCCAACCGTCTTCTTAAGTAGGATGACCTGAGTTTTGTGACATCCATTAGGTCCTTGCTCCTCCAACTGCCTCTTGCCACCTTGCATCCGTGAGCCTTTTATATGTTAAGAGTGTTCATCCACTGCCCCCCCATTTTCCCCCTTCAAAGCCAGGGCAAAAGCTTTCTTTAACCACACAACCACACATCCCTGTACTGTACTTCTTGGCACTGTGAATTTCAACTTGAAAACAAATTTCTTTTGTACTGATGGTTTTGACTATGTAGGGTTATTTTTCATAGGGCTTCATTTAAGTCACAACAAGAGGATGCATATACATGCCATACTGACCCTCTTCACACATTCTAGTAATTCAATGCTGTTCACCATTTTCTCCTCTTTTGAATCATGTCAATAGAATGTAGCTGCCAATGTAATAGCATTCAAATGAAAACATCATTTCAGTAAGTGCTTTCAGGAGGAAGCTGGGGAAGGTATCCCCAGTACTGCCCAGTAAACTTGCAATTATCATTTTTAGATATCACTCCAAGTGGGACAGGTCTCAGAAACGGATAGGTAGCAGCATTCTCATGGAAGTGCTGAAGGGGTTTGTTAATCATTGCTTGGTTGAAGAAGAAAGGAGTTAATCAAACTGTGCATGGCATGAAATTTCAAAGAGCAGCTGCACTGGTCTTTGGCAAATTGTAGCCTTGTGGGGCAGGCATTGTATAATAGCAGAAGTTTGTTGGCAGGTGCTGTAGCATGAGCAAAGTCTTTAATTTTAGGTCATGTGTCATAAGACCAATGTCAGCAATGATTTCTGATGGAAATTCAGAGAACAGCATCACCAGTCTGTCAAAAATCAGGTGAGGTTTTCATTTTTTTCTTTTCTTTTTATTTTTTGGTACATTTTGAGTCCCAGTACACCTATACTCTGGGCAATATTTTTTGTCCATTTTATATTTGTTTTCATTAAGGTGTGTTTAGTTGCATAAGGACTTTCTAATTGGCTGAGGCTGACTTTGAACCAAGGTCCTCATTCTTCAGAGTTCACATTCCCTGTGATCAGAGGGGAAACTATTTACCACATCTGCTTTTTTTTTTCCTTTAGGGCAGATATCTGCTGGTTACTGTTTTTGAAAGGAGATGTCCAGGTAAATGGAGAGTTTGTCATTCATGAATTGCTTGTTGTTGTAAATGGCAGGGTTTAAGGATTTGAATTATGTTCACAGTTTTCTTAAATAGGAATAACCTGAGAATTTAACTCATCAGAAATATCCCTGACTCTCCTTCTGCCCCATACCCCCATGGATCACTGAGGCTTTTCTATCTTCAGGGATAATCCACAAACCTTTTCTTCCTTACAAACCTGGGACAAGTCTTTTTGTAATGACGTATCCCAGTACTTGGTTCTTGACAGGTACCCAAAGTTTCTGGCAGTATTTCTTTCAAATTGGAAAGTATAAATTAATTTTGAAATGTTGCCTTTTGAGTGAGGATGATTTTCCTGCATAGGTGTGAATGGAAATCAGATGGGAAGAAGATTCAATCACCTGCCATATTGACTCTTTTCAGACAATCCTGAATTTCAAGGTTTTTGATATTTTTAACTCTGGAGAATCATGTCAATAAAATGTGGTTAGAAATGTAGCAGGGTCCAAATGGAAGCATCATTCGCGAGTGTTTTAGCAGGATCCTGGGGTAGGAGTTCCCAGTGCTTTCCAACAATCCTTTTTTTTTCATATAGTTAGTCCTTCCTGAAGGTGGAACAGCTATCAGTATCTGATATGTAAGAGCATTTCCATGAAACAGTTTATGAGTTGTGTTAATCAACATATTGTTAAAGAATGAAGGATATTGTCAAGCTGTTCATGGCTTGAAAATCAAAGAAGCAGCTGCACTAGTTTTTGGAGGTAGTACCCTTCTGGGGCAGGTTCTCTGGATGGATGCAAATTCAGTGGCCTGATACATGTGGACAGGATGGAAGTCAACCTAAGTGTGACTGGGGAAGCCTAGGAGTAATTATAAAGGGGAACTGCTCATGGCAGTCCATTTTGTCCATCTGCTGTGCCTCATGTTATGAAGATTTTACATTTTTCTGTGGCAATGAGTGAATAAGTGGTGAATAAATGTCTCAGTATCTATTGATGTGTCTCAGGAGCAATTGCAGGTCTTTAAAACCTGGCTTCCATGTAGTGGTGTACCACCAGTCACAAACATTTTGAAAAGTTTTGGTGTCATTTTTGCCTCTATTGCAAGTGTTTCAACCATGCTGTGTAGAGTTTGGTGTGGGGGTCTGTTTTCTCTGCTTCTAAAAAGTTCTATGGAAATTTGTGATTGGGCTTCTTAGGTAAAGGCATAAAACATGAATGCATATTTCAAAAACTTCCCTTTTAAGGAAAGTGCATCAAGTTTCTTAGGGATGTGGCATCTTTCTGATGGATACAGGCAATTCAGAGAGATAAAGGATGTTGCAAAATTTAGAAATGCTTTACAATAGGATTTTGGGACTCCGTACCTAGGAAAACCTGTTGAGTGTTTAATAAATATTTTCTATTTTTTCAGCTCCTCTTTGACCAGTGAAGTGTCTATGGTTTTGTATTATAAGAGAGTTTAATGTATTTAAATATTTATTGATATGGTGCCCCATGCATCATGAGGTGCATTATTCAGTGCTGTTTTGAAAGACAGCACTTGTGTCAATTCAGATTTTTGGGTGCAGGTGCTGTCGTGGAAGGAGAACCTTCAATTTTAGGACATGTGCCATAAAAGTAAAGTCAGTATTTGTGTAATCTGCTGTCCATTGCAAGCAAGAGGAAGGAGCCAGAAGCCGCAAGGGCAATTTAGGACTTTTGGGAGTGGAATTATTGTCAATTCTTGTCTTTGCTTATCACAGAACTGCAACAAGAACAAAATCATAATCCAATTAATAATCCAATTTGCCCTTTTAGTACTTGCTTATGGTACTTTATATCTGATGAATGTACTGCTAATTTTCAGGAATCCTTACTACAATTTTTTTCAGTGTTTGTTAAAAGAATTGAGTCATTCATTTCCTTGGAAGACTGAGGGACTAGAGGTGCTGTGGCTGGCACTGGTGAACCTCTGTGCTTTGGTGAGCATAGGGAACCTGCCTTGTCTTGGAAGGCAGACAGTAGGAGTGGAGACACCTCTGGATGGCCTCCAGCTCTCACTCTGTCAGGAGTAAGGGCCCCACAGGGGCCTGGGGCTACTTCCAGGATGCAGATGAAACCAGGGCATAAGGAGATGGAGCTGGTCTTGTTTTGTGAGGATAGGTGTTGGGGGGCAATCTCACAACATGGAGGTCAGAGAGTGAGTTCAGCCCCTAGCACCCATCCCACCTCTCTTCCAGATGCAGCCTCTGAACCAGTGCTGGCTTTTCCAGCACTAAAATGGGGCCTCTGAGCCCACAACCTCTCTGTTCTTTGAAGAAAGTTTAGTGCAGTATGAAGATGACTCGCTTCTTAAAAGTGTGTCCAGGTGTCTTGATGGCACAGAGCCACCGTGCCCATGAGGGCCACTGTGTGTGTCTCCCCAGACTCCATGCATCCACAGGGGCCTTGTGAGGTGGGGGTTGCTGCGGGCTCACAGTGGGAGCTGGGACAACAGAGAGACATGCAGGGCTGGTAAGAGTGCCTGGCATGGAGGATGACCCCATCCCTCACTGTCCATCTCCCACTGGCTGTGCCGGGACCCTAAGCAAGGAGCAGAGGGAGGGACGAGTGGGCAAAGACCATAGAGCAGTCCAGGTATGTGGACACACACCCATCCCCTTTTGGACAGCCCTGTGCTTCTCTTCTCTCCACTCCCACTCTTGGTAAGCTGCTCCTGCCACTCCTGGCAGCCCTGGCTTGGTGACCCACCTGGGTCTTAATAGCAAGAGCATTTCTGCCTCCAGGCAGAGCTTCCCAGGGCTGAGTCCCCTGATGGGGGTGGACTGAAGTCCCAGGACAGGTGACAATGAGCTACCTACTGCCTAGGGTGCTGCCGGGCAGCCTGGGTATCTGGAGGGGACCCTTCCCTTGACCACTTGAGCCATCCTCAGAGTCAGTGGCCTCTCTACATGGCCACAGAGGGATTGAGGACTGATCACTTCAACCCTGCTGCCCACCTGAACCTGGGTGTCTGTCTTTCTCCCCCCAGCCACCCCAGATGCAATTCAGCTGGGGCCAGCTGGGAAACTGGCCTCTCAGATGGAGAGGTAATTCAGGAGCTGCTTCAAAGGGAAGAAGACCTGAAGCTTCATGGGATGGTAAGGCACTCGGGTCAGCCACAGCCAGAGCCCAAACTGGAGGGCAGAGCCCAGGGTCAGGGCTCCTAGTGGAAGCTGCAGCCCTGGGTGTGGGCAACAAGTCCAGCAGGAGGTGGAGCCATAACAGAGATGTTATGACTGCCCCAAAAGCCACCCATAGCACAGGAGAAAAGAGTCATTGACCTCATCCCCATGATATTTTCTTGGCTGGCAGGGACCTGGCACCCAGCCAGCAGTGATCAGCCTGTGGTGCAGAACTGAGCAGGGGTAGTTTGGACCCAAGAACCCAAGGTTCAGAACATGACTTGGGTGCTTGTGACAAAGTGCCCCCAGTACCAGCTGGGTGAGGAGGACCCTGCCCCTGACTGGGCAGCTCAGGCCCCGGGGCAGGGCACACAGAGCCCCACATTCATCTGTGTCTGGGATCTGTGGCTGGCAGTTTTAAATGTACCCTACTCAGCCCAGCAGGTGCCCCAGGATGTGCCCTGTAGCACTCATGGACTGGACCCAGGGAGGACTCCAGGGATTTAATGCGCTTCCTGATTACTTGGAAAACATCAACTCAGTTGTGAATCACACACTTTATTGTTATAAAACCCATGGTGGTCAGTCATCTGGAACCATTCTGTTGACTCCCACGTCTTCCCTGTGACCCGTGTCATTACCTGACCTGCCTCTGGAGTTGGGCCTCTGGGCCTGCAGCATTTCCCTCTCATGGCAGCAGCACATACCTCTGTGAGGTCCCCTTTGCAGTCATCATGAGCCATGGTCAGGGGGAAGGCCTGCAGGGCCCTCAGCAATGTCACAAGTGGGAGCTGGAAGCAGAGGCTCCAGGGGTCCTGGACGCAGGGAGGATCATGGTGTGTGTTCTGTGGCCTCTGGACATGATGTCCTTGAGGCATTGAGGCCCTAGGCATCTTACAACAGGCAGCAGGCCTGGTCTTTAGCCTCAGGAATAGGCTGGATTATCCAGGATCCGCTTGTTGCCTAGGGACCTTGAACTTCCTAGAGCTCAGGGTCATTTGCCCTGAGTCTGCACTGTGGGATGACCTGGAGAGTCTTCATTTACACTGTGGCTGATGTCTGAAAGGTGTCAGATGCCCCAGGAGGTGAATGTGATGTCCATTTAGGAAGCAGATGCTGGGAGCCTGCCAAGTGCCAGAAGGAGCACACAGTGGCCACTGCCAAGGGCTGACACTCTTAATGCAGTGGGTGTGGAGAGTGGGCATCAACCCATCAAGGGGTCACAGCAAACCCATCCAATAGGGCATGGGTCTGCTCCCTCAGAGCCATAAAATATGTAAATCCATTCAGCCCCTGGTTCCCTGATGCAGGATTGGTTGTCTCATTTCACAGCTAGAGGCCTATAGCCTGCTTGGCATCCACCAGAACAAGCTGAGCTGGGTTTGAACCCTGGAGGTCTGGCTTCTGGACCCTGCTCTTCACCTCTGCAGGTGTCCCAGCCCTAGGCAGGAGGTGCTGGATGGACAGGAGGGTGGTAGTGCTGTGGGTGTGGAGGAGGCCCAATGGATTTGAGTGGTGGCTGAATAGCTTGCAGCACCCCAAGTACTTTGCAGCCAGGGGCTGCTGCTTCAGACTGCCTGTGAGGGCAAGAACAGGAGCTGGGGTGGGGGCCAGGATTTGTGGCCAGTACCCTGTTCACACGATGGGCTCCCTAGACTCTAGGCTCTTGGCCTGGTGCCCACACCCCTATCTGTTCCCACAGCTCACATGCATACACCAGGTGGCTCTATCATTGATCAGCTACATCAACTGTTAGCTGTCCATGCTCTGCCTAGATGCCACACTGGTCACCTTCACCACCCTGTCATAAGTCACCCTCTTCCCTATTCTGGGAGTTGGCAGCTTCATGGACACATCAATTTCCCTGCATTTTACTGCATTTCCTCCTGGCATTTGCAGTCCCATGGGACAGCCTGGCCCTGCTCGGGCCAACTCATCCTGGGCTGATGACCCTTACCCAGTACCTTAAGCCCTTGGATCTGCAGTGCAGGGAGGGACTGTGGAATGGGGACCCTTGGCTTCGGCCACTCAAGAAGGCCTGCAAAGGCCCCCAGCCCAGACCCAGGCAAGAGCCACTGAGATCCCCACCAGTCAAGAGCAGGCACAGGCATCCATGCCAGGAATGTGGTCAACTCTGAAAGCCTGACTGTGCCAAGACAGACGGGAATGCATTGTGGGTGGGTATTAGCAGAGATCAATAGCAGAGAAAAGCAGACATTCCCACAAGACAGTTACATCAGACACAAGGGACAGAAATGTGAGCTGCTCAGGGCTCGTGGTCAGGGTGAGGAGCTTGGGAATGCAACTCTTCACTGGCTGATGTTGGAATTTTGGGGCTTTAATTTCAGGGTAGAAAATGAAACAATTCAATAGGAAAAAGCAAACCAAACAAACCAAAACAACAAATAACTTGATTAAGAAATGGGCAACTGACCTAAACAGATATTTGCCAAAAGAAGAGATACAGATGGTGAACATGTGTATGAAAAAGTGCTCCACATCACTAACCATCAGGGAGATGCCCACCCAAACCACGATGAGAGACCACTGCACTCCAGCAAGCATGGCTGGAGGATGTGGAGAGGAGGGAGCCTTGCACATTACCTGAGGAAATGTAAATTCCTGAAGTCATGGTGAAAATCGGTATGGCACTTCCTCAGAAAATTAGAAACAGACTTGCTGTGTGATCCAGAATGCCACCACCTGCACAGACGCAAGGGAAAGCAAGCCAGCACCCCAAGTTCACTGCAGCACTGTTCACATAGCCAAGAAGTGGAGTCCACCCAGGTGTATATCAGCTGAAGTATTCACGGATAAAGAAAATGTGGTGTGCGTACACCACAGTGCAGGGGAATGACACCTGAGAATCTGCCACCACGGACACATTACATGTATCTTTCCTGTACATTTTCCAATTGTTAATTTTTACTATATGATAGATATTCAGAAAAGCATGCACCTTTTAATGTCTAGTTCTGTTCTGACAAATGGATATAGTTGTGCCAGGAACATAACCAAGATGTAGAACAATGCCACACCCTGAGAGTTCCCTGTGTCCTCCTCCAGTCCTTGTGACCCTGGCTTGACCTCTGTCCCATGGTTGTGTCTCTGAAACAATGCCATGCGGTGGGCTAGTGCAGGCAGCTTGGGGTCTGTTAGCACAGTAGTGTTTGCACACAGATGCCCACACCACTGCAGGTGTCAGTCATGTGTTTGTGCTGCTGTCTGGTACTCCATGGATGTGTGCACCATGCTTTCTCATCTGCCCTCCAGCCAGGGAGCATCTGGATTGTTTCCAGCTTGGGGTGATTCTGGGTAAAGCTAACAGGAGAGGCGAGGCCACTCAGGCTGATGAAGCCAGGTCACACATCCATGGCTCCATTTGGGAAGTGCAGCTTTTGTGGTCTGCTTCCCTTCCCATGGCCACACTGGTTCACCTGTCCAATACTTGCTCATTGTCAGGTGGTCAAGTCACTTCACACCCTCTATACACAGCAGAGGAACTGCGCAGAACACAACCAGTCCTGGGAAAATCAGACCCAGGGCAAGGTGGGAGGGACGCAGGGCCCTCTTCTGTTGCTTGTTCCCAAATGTCAATGGTGTTTGGCTCCTCTTGCTGGCATGGTAGAGGTTTCTGGCCCTACTCTCTGCTCTGTGCTTCCAACTCCCCTGGATGGCAGTTCCCTAGTCACGAAAGCCATGGCAGAAACCACTGTCCCTGCCTCTCAGTCGTCAGCCTCAGTGCCACCCCTGAGCCATTTGAATGCCCTTTTCCACCCTCTCAGGTCCCACACTCATGGGTTACAATCGCAGTGCCCACAGACTTCCTTGGGAAATAACAATGCTGTTGGTGTGTGCCTCCAGTGGGGGCATGGAAGGGGTTGTGGTGATGGCTCCCACTGCCCCACCCTGATGGCCACACACCTTGTTGCAGTCACAGTGACTGCAGTTGCAACTGAGTGGGATACAGCCAGGCTGGAGCCCTCTGCCTCCAGCTACATGTTGGTCTTTACTGGTTACTGAGGTCACAACTACCAAGAGAACCTTTTCAGAGTCCTGCTTGAATTCTGAGAACAGAAGTGCAGATGAGAAAATCAGATCATCAGTGCTGTCACCTGAGAAGGAGCCAACTGACCTGGGAGCATGTTTGCTTCAAGTGGCTTTGTCTACAAGCTTTGATACAAGCACTATATTCAATGCTGAATCATTATGAAAATGCAGATGACCCACTTGAACTTTGCCTGTCATCCTGGGGGTCCTCTTGGAGGTTTTGAGTTCCTTCCCTCTGTAACTTACCTGTGGGTTTCACCTACGTCTGTGGAGCACCTTACAGTTTGCTTTCGCACTGCCTGTGCAACTGTCTTGCAGGTGTCTGCCATGAGCCACAGGCTGGATGTTCCTTCCCACTGCTGTGCAGTGTTCAATCCTTGTGTGTGTACGCTTGATATCCACACTTAAGTTCCTGTCCATGTTTATAGTGTCATCCTGATTGGCAGATGCCCCTGTGTGTATGCCCTCTGCAGACAGTTCAACCATGTCCCAAGTTTGGACAGAGGGCCATGCACATTTCATTTTGTACTGGGTGTAGTCAAGCTCTGTGCAGAAGGGCAGTGCCAGCACAGCTCTCCCCTCCTGTCCCAGGAGAGGCCTGTGTTCCCTGCTGCCACAGCAGACCAGTGCTCCCAGCCCTGCAGCCTGGGAGTCCACTGCTGCATGCTTTGTGCTTTGCAGGGCAATCCCTGAGAGGCCACAGTCCTATGCACAGAGAGCTGCTGCCTTCTGGGCCCTGATGAGGGTGCAGTGCTGCCTGAACTGACCATGGCTGCTGTGTCTTCAGCTTTGGTGAAGGTGTCTGGTCAAGCCAGAGCTGTGTGCATACAGAGGGCTACCTCACCTACTTTGTCTGCCACTGCACGCGCCTCACCAATGTCACTATCCTTATGCAGGTTGGTTCTGCTGCAGGTAATAGCTGGCTCAGGAACCCAGGGGTCGAGCAAACACAGGGCCTCCTTCCTGGTGGTTGCCAGGTCCTGTGGGCCCCAGGCACCCTGACAACAGACCAGCATAGAAGGTTCTACTCATATCCTGGTAAGCAGCACACCCACTGTTACCACATTTCCAGGGTGAGTTGGGAATCATCTGCCACTCATAACTGGGAAATCCACTGGGTCCGGTGGACCTGAAGGAGACACAGAAAGACAGGTCACCTGCCTGGAAGTGAGTGCAATACAACCCAGGGCCTGCCTCCAGGTTGATGTTTCCAGGACAAGGACATAAGACATGGCTCTCAAGGAGCCAGAGACAGCCAGTGGGTGGGTGTTCTGCCAGTGGGACAGTTCTGAGTGACAGTCCTGAGTTTCTGAGTGACAGTACTGCAGGTGGGTGCTGGGGCCACTGGCTGCTGGGAGGCACTGGTGGAGCACTGGCTGGGAACCACAGTGTCACTCAGGCTACACGCACAGGAGGCATAGCCTATAGGGGGATCTGCATCGGGGGCTGCTCTTCCTTTGGTCCTATAGCCCCAAGCAAGGGGCCATCTTCCTAGTCATCACAGGGGGAGGGTCTGAGGACTTCCTAAGTCTCCCCAACACTGGGCAGAGCCTCCTCCTCCAGTTCCTCACACTGAGAACTGAGAAGAGTGTGCCTTCTCTGGCTAGTGAAGGTCCACTGGGTGGTAAGAGTGGGAGAGGGCATGTCCAGCAAGGCCCTGTGCTGTGATGCCCTGGCTCATCCAGAGGGAGGGAGTGAAGGGCTCAGTCCAAGAGCCAGCAGCCTGAATTCCCAGTGCATTTATGATTATGGATCTGCCACTGCTCAGTATTAGTGACAGTAGATTTAGAGTCTGTGGGTATCTTTGTGGGAGCAAATCCATCTGTTCATTACCAAGAAAGGTTGATTTGAAAATGATTTAAATTATTACTGCCAAAGATGAACATTCCCTGAACACTTGGGGGTTCTTATAAGGAGGTTGCATGGAGGCTCCTTGCTCCTTCCCTCATACCTTGCCCTGTACATCCTTCAATGGGTATTTATTGTTCTCCTTGGTAATATTCTTTATAATAAATGAGTTTTTTAAAAATATGAGCATTCCCTTGATCATTAAAGAAATCAGTGCAGATAATCATAAACAGATACAAATCTGCAGCATGCTGACATTTGACATTCACATAGCAGTGTAAGTGGCCCTACCTCCTCCGTGCTGAGCCCACATCTTCCTCTGTGCCTCCAGCTCACCCTGCATTTGGGTTCATGGTCCAGGTTCTATCCCCAGGGCTCATGTCCCATCTCATCTCCTCCCTCTCCCAGGTTCTCTCCTGCATTTTCCCACAGCCACATTTCTCATCCAGCTTGTTTCAGAGGCTTCTTTCTTCTTGAGCAGGCAGAGTCCTTTTGAGAAATCCTGGCAGATAGTGGGTTCACCTCCATGGTGCCTTAAACAGAAGGGCAGGGGGCTGTGGGCACAGCAGCTGGCAGTGCAGGGGCAGACATGGGACCTCACCCTCCTGTGTGTCTGTGGAGCCCATGAAAGGTCAGAAAGAGCAAATCCTGCAAGGTGTCCCCAAGGTCAACTTCCATGTGTGGCAGTTTTGAGAATGCCTGGTGCCTGCTGCTCTTTCCTGAGACTGGCACTCAGCACCTGCCCCATCTGTTGTGTGAGCCAGGTATGAGTGAACCAGCGCCACCAGAAGTGGTTGGAACACCCCCCACATACTAGCAGGGTCTGCAGAGCTGACTACACCTCTTATGGTTGCTGGGCACAGGCAGGCAGTTGGAACTGGGTATACCCAGTCCTGAGAGGGGCCAGCAGGGGTGACCCCCAGACATGATGGCTGTGGCTGATGCCTCAGACTGCCTCCCCAGGGCCTGGGGGGTGCTACAGAATCCAGGGCTTCAGTTGAAATCAGGTACTGCAGCTGACTGAGAGAAGGAATTTGTAGAAAGAAGAGGGAAGGGGGCTGGAAGGCTCAGGACTGGCGCTGATCCCTGGAAGGGATCACAGGGCCCACCTCAGGGAATGAAAGCCCAATCTGCATTGCACTATGTGTCCCCAAAGTTCACAGAACAGAAGTCACAGGTCGTGTGGGCCACCCTTGAGCTGGCAGAAGCACCAGAGGCCAATGCCCAGCACCTGTTCTCCTAGGTGGCTGCATTCCCAGCCTCACCCTGGTTTCCTCCCCAGGTTCCTCAGGAACCATGTGGTCACAGGTGGCTGCTCTGTGCCCCACGGTTGTGTGTGCAAGAGCCCTGTTCCAGCACAGGGCTGCCTGGGAAAGCGGTCCCAGCAAGCCTCCAAGGGCAGCCACAGGAAGCATGCCTCTACAGGACAGTCTGGCCATGGTCCACAGGCCAAATTCTACCAGGGGACAGATTTCCTTTTGTCCCCAGTTAAACTTTTTAAAAATCATTTGTCAATATTTCAAAACCAGATATGTTATCTAGAAGTTTGGATTTCTGGTTTTAAAGGACAGAAGGCCTGGCCACCCTGAGCTTCTGCTCCTTACTGGAACAGCTGGAGCCTCCCATCTGTGGCCACTGTAGGCCTTACATGGACTCTGAGCACCAGACCCTGCTCCTCAACTGTGGCAGCCCATCACCAGTTTGCCTCATCATCCTACTTGTCAGAGACAGTGACAAGCGGGCTTCCCTCTGGGGGTGTGCTGTGCCCATGCAGGGGGCTGGTGTTGAAAAGGAGACAAAGCTTCCTTTTGCAGTGGAATTTTCATTCCACTCTGGAGACCCTGAGTTTATGGTCTCTGACTCAGAGGGATCTCTGTCCTCAAACGAACTCTAGGCTTTTTCTTGGCATTTCTAAATAGGTCCATGAGTGGAAGGGCAGCTGGGGCACTGGTTTGGGACAGTGCCACAGGAACCCTCTAGCCATGGCCTGTTTACCCCCTGGGTGTGGTGGTGGAGCTGTGCTCAGTGGTCACTAGCAGGTGCTGACTGGGAGTGCTTCATCTGCAGGGTGGGCACGGTAACCTGGGAGTGTGCCTGACTACAGGGTGTTGCTGGGGAGCTGCTGTTGGAGCCATGTTTGTCCCAGGGGCCAGGCAAAGGTGAGCTGTGCTGGCAGTTCCCCAGGGCTGACAGTGTACAATGGCTCTCAGGGAGTTGCTTCCTCTTCCACAGGGATATTGGCCTGTGACAGGACTGTGGGTGAGCACCTCTGGTGCAATTCTGACCCTTCTGGGACTGGGGCAGTAGCCACCCCCTCCATTGCCAGCCAGTTGGAGACCAGGTTTCCTCCCCGCCATGTGCTGAGAGTCCCTGGCAGGTGCCTGCTGAGCCCCAGCTTCCCTATCAGTAGTGTGGCAGACTCTCCCTGTGTGCTATCTTGTGACTTGGTGGCAGGAGTAGTGGGCAGAGCCCAGGCTAAGTACCTAACCCCAAGCACCCGTTTCCCATCCCCTGTAGCTCCAAACCAGCCCCCTCCTATCAGACCCAGTCTGCTACTGTTGGGTGAAAGGCAGTCATTGCTTGGTTTATTCAAGTGTCTTCAGGAACAAAGTCTGCTCTGGAGCTGTGGGGGGCTTGAACCTTCTGCAGAGGGGAGTCACTGGCAGCCTCCAGAAGTGACCTCATCTGGGGATCCCACTCAGGAAGGTGATAACCTCAGAATCAGGGTCTCACTCCATGGGGCTTGGTGGCCAGGTGTGGAGACAGGTCAGGCTGAGCAGGGGTATCCCCATCCTGGAGGGCCCAAAGCAAGTCAAGGGTTGGGCCTCGTCAGGGTGGGTAGCCCTGGGCTTGGAAAGCTGAGGGGTTGGAGGTACTATGGCCAGCACTGGTGAACCCCTGTGCTTTGGTGAGCAAAGGAATCTTCCTTGACTCAGAAGCCAGACAGCAGCAGTGGGGCCAAATCTGGGTTGCTGCCAGAACCTACCCCATCAGGAGTGAGGCCCCCACAGGGGCTTGGGGCTTGTTCCAGAGATCAGATGAAACCAGCACATAAGGAGAGGGAGCTGGTCATGTTTTGTAAGGATAGGTGGGGTGGGGGGGGCAGTCACACACCAGGCAGATCAGAGAGTGAGGACAGCCCCTAGCACCCACCCCACCTATCTCTCTTCCAGATGCAGCCTGTGAACCAGTGCTGGATTTTCCAGCACTCAAATGGGGCCTCTGAGCACACAGCCCCTCTGTTCTTTGAACAAAGTGTAGTGAAGTTGGAAGACAGTTCGGTTCTTAAAAGCATTCCCAGGTGTCTTGAGGGCACAGACCCACTGTACCCATGAGAGCCACTGTGTCACCCCAGACTGTGTCTCTCCAGACTCCTTGCATCCACAGGGACCTTGTGAGGTGGGGGTTGGTGGAGGCTCACAGCGGGAGCTTGGACCACAGAGGGACATGCTGGGCTGGCAAGTGTGCCTGACATGGAGTATGGCCCCATCCCTCACTGTCCATCTCCCACTGGCTGTGCAGGGACCCTAAACATGGAGCAGAGGGAAGGACCAGTGGACAAAGTCCAGAGAGCAGTCCAGGTGGGCAGGCACATGCCCATCCCCTTCCTGGCCTGCCCTGTACTGCCCGTTTCTCCACTCCAATTCTAGGAAGGCTGCTTCTGCCACCCCTGGACAGCCCTGGCTTGGTGACCCTCCTGGGTCTTAATAGCAAGAGCATTTCTGCCACCAGGCAGAGCTTCCAAGGACTGAGTCCCCTGATGGAGGTGGACTGAAGTCCCATGACAGGTGACAATGGGCTATCTGTTGCCTAGGATGCTATGGGACAGCCTGGGTGCCTGGAGGGGACTCTTCCCTTGGCAACTTGAGCCCTCCTCAGAGGCAGTGGCCTCTCTACAGGGCCACAGAGGGATCCAGGACTGATCACTTCACCCCTACTGCCCACCTGAACCTGGGTGTCTCTCAGTCTCCCCTTAGTTGCCCCATGTGCAATTCAGACGCGGGCAGCTGGGAAACTGGACTCTCAGATTGGAGAGATAATTCAGGAGCTGCTTCAAAGGGAAGAAAATGTGAAGCTTCATGGGGTGATGAGTCACTGGGGTCAGCCACAGCCAGAGCCATCTGCCCCAGGTGGAGGGCAGAGCCCAGGGCCAGGGCCTAGTGGAAGATGCAGCCCTAGGTGGGGGCAGCAAGTTCAGCAGGAGGTGGAGCCATAACAGAGATGTGACCACTGCACCAAAAGCCACCCATAGCACAGTGAGAAACAGCCATTGACCTCATCCCCATGATATCTATCTCGACTGGCAGGGACCTGGCACTAGCCAGCAGTGGTCAGCCTGTGGTGCAGACTGGACAGCGGCAGGTTGGACCCATGAACCCAAGGTTCAGGACGTGACTTGGGTGTTCAGGACAAAGTGCCCCCATGTACCAGTTGGGAAAGGAGGACCCTGTCCCTGACTGGGCACCTGAGGCCCCAGGGCAGGGCACACAGAGCCCTGCACTCTTCTATGTCTGGGATCTGTGGCTGGCAACTCTGCACAACTGTGAGTTTTAAATGTACCTACTCAGCCCTGCAGGTGCCCTGGGGATGCACCCTGTAGCATTCATGGACTGAACCCAGGGAGGAGTCCAGGGAGTAATGTGCTTCCTGATTGCTTGGGAAACATCAACTCAGTTGTGAATCACACACTTTAAGGTTGTAAAACCCATGGTGGCCAGTCC
>JAJEJO010005245.1:0-43394 GCA_020662805.1 Glaucomys volans
GGTCTTGTAGAACTCGGCTGTGAATCCATCTGGTCCTGGACTTTTCTTTGTTGGAAGGCTTTTGATGACTTCCTCTATTTCATTGCTTGAAATTGATCTATTTAAGTTGTGTATGTCCTCCAGATTCAGTTTGGGTGGCTCAGATGCCTCTAGGAACCTGTTGATGTCTTCCATGTTTTCTATTTTGTTGGAGTATAAATTTTAAAGTAGCCTCTTATTATGTTTTGTATTTCAATTGTGTCTGTTGTAATATTTCCATTCCCATCACGAATTTTAGTAATTTGGAGTTTCTCTCTCCTTCTTTTCGTTAGTGTGGCCAAGGGTTTATCAATTTTGTTTAGTTTTTCAAAGAACCAACTTTTTGTTTCATCAATTTTTTGAATTGTTTCTTTTGTTTCAATTTCGTTGATTTCAGCTCTGATTTTGATTATTTCCTGTCTTCTACTACTTTTGGTGATGATCTGTTCCTCTTTTTCTAGGGCTTCGAGTTGTAATGTGAGGTCATTGATTTGTTGACTTTTCATTCTTTTATTAAATACACTCCCTGCAATGAACTTTCCTCTTAGCACTGCTTTCATAGTATCCCAGAGATTTCGATATGTTGTATCTTTGTTCTCGTTGACCTCTAAGAATCTTTTAATTTCCCCCCTAATGTCTTCTGTTATCCATGTATCATTCAATAGCATATTATTTAATCTCCAGGTCTTAGAGTAGTTTCTGTTTCTAACTTTATCATTGATATCTAATTTTATTCCATTATGATCTGATAGTATACAAGGTCGTATCTCTGTTTTTGTATTTGCTAAGAGTAGCTTTGTGGCGTAACATATGGTCTATTTTAGAGAAGGAACCATGAGCTGCTGAGAAGAAAGTGTATTCGCTTTTTGATGGATGGAATATTCTATATATGTCTGCTAAGTCCAAATTAGCGATTGTGTCATTGAGTCCTATGGTTTCTTTGTTCAATTGGAATTTTTATTTTTGTACTTATTAAAATATCTTGTAGATAGACTCAGATGAACATGTCTCCCTCATATAGTCCTCTTGATGGCTACTGCTTTCTGCTCAGCTTTTCACAGTCTTGATGTCTTCCACTTAAAATTTAGCAAAAGCTTCAAGGAGGAAGGTAGCTCAGGGTATCAAGCTCACTTCAGGGCCCTTCTCTTCTCCCTAAAATCCTGGCTGCCTAAATTCTAGCTGATTAATTCCTCCTTAACTACCAGAAGTATGGTAGGCTGAATCTTAGGTGTTCCTCCAAGATTCCATAACCTGGCTATTTAATCAAACATTAGGTACTGCTGGGAAAGGATTTGGCAGATATAATATAGTTTTAGACCTTAAAATAGGGACCTTATTTTGGATTATTTATGTAGACCTAATCTAATTACATAAGTCCTTAAAAGCAGAGAATGTTCTTTGGCTGGTAAAGGGAAGAGATAAGTGGAAGTTAGAGATTCCAAGTGTGAGAAAAATTTGACCTGTCTTTGCAACTCTGAGATGTCGGAACCTATGTACAAGGACTGGGGAGAGGGCTCTAAGAGTTGACCATGGCTCTGGGACACACAGAAAAGTGAGAGAGACAGTTTTACAACGTATGAAATTGAATTTTGCCAACAACATCAATAAATCTGGAAGCCTCCCTTTGAAGACTGCAGGCAAGAACGCAGGCTGGTTGACACTGACTTCATTCTTAAATGAGCCAGGGCAGAGAAACCAGCACAGCCACCATATTGGACAGGGTTGGTCTAGGATATTGTAGCAGGAGCAACTGTGTTTGTAATTAAGTGAGGCAGTTTCCCTTAACTCTGTGCTATATATTTGCAGAAAGCCTTTTGAACTAGAAAATAATTTAATTTCTATACCTTTAAGGCACAAGTTGATAATCAGGTTTTGGAAATTAGTGTTCCTCACAGAAACAGACTTCTTGTATTGTTGCTAGAGATTTGGAGGCTGATCTTTAAAAATTCAGCCTTTATTGTTAGCATTTTGTTACAGCCTATCCTCATTCTGTCATCTACAATCAAGTGGTTTTGAATTGTATTGCAGAAATTATTTTCAGAGAAAAACTTTATAATATTTTATAAATAATGTAGAAGTACTATATATTGGAGAAAAATAGAATACTGTATAAAATATAAAAATAAAAATTATAAAAATAATGCTATGATTGAGATAAATTTTTATTGAAAAATGTCTCTAAACTTGTTGGATTGAAATTTGGAACTCTTAAAGTAGTTTGTATTTAACACTGCATTTTAACTTACTGTAAGTAAATTATGGAAATTATTTACTATAAAATGGTAACTTAATATTAGGGTTAGGTGAATGAATTAATGAATGATCAATTGTTTTCACATAAAATCCCTCCTTTAGATTAAAACAATTTGATTCTATTAGTCTTGAATAAATGTCTAACAAGATATACATATGTAATAGGTAAAGATATGTATATGTAAATATATATATCTAAATTAAGATCAAAACAAAACTTTGTTTACACATGCATGCATGTGCATATTTAAATATATCTGTATAAAATGTAGGTGTAAATGTTAGTAAAATGAAATTAGAACAAGGATGAGAAATAGAAAATGAAACCCATCATGAAAGGAAAAAAATGAAAAATCAATTCAGTGAAAGAGAAAAGATTAGATTTTTTAAATCTATGAAGAAAAATGAATAAAAGTTTAATAAAGAGATTTTTAAATAAAATATCAGGAAAAAGATCAAATATTCCAAGGTTCACAATAAATGCAAAGAACTCTTTCATTAATAAAATCTCATAAATTAGATAAAATGGCAAATTTCAATTACAATTTTGGGGGAAAATTAAACCTGGGGATGCTTAACCACTGAGCCACATCTCCAGACCCCCTTTTTAAAATTTAATTTGAGACATGGTCTTGCTCAGTTACTTAGGGCCTCACTAAGTTTCTGAGGCTGGCTTTGAACTTGTGATACTCCTGCTTCAACTTCCCAAGCTGTTGAGATTTTAGGCATGTGTCACTGGCCTTGCTCAATTACATTTTTTTTTTATTTTGTAGAGTGTAACAAATGCTGAAAATAAAGGAATAGGAAAATAAATGGGAAAGCATAACAGAGGAGGATAAAAGAGAAATCAAGATAAAAATCAAGATAAAAAGTTGGAAAAAATATTTTATGCTAAGAGTTATTGCCTTTTATACCAGTCACAAACCATTATTACACATTCAGCTAGAAGTATGAAAATGTAAAACAACATTTAAAAATTCTTTAAAATACTAGTAAAAAATGAAAATATTAAAATGTTTAGTGTTGGTAAAGGTTTGGGGAGTAAGGTGTTGACATGCATTTTTGCGGAGAATCTAGGTAAGTCTAGCCTGTTTGGAAGGCAGTTTAGTAAAAATCTAACAAAAATAATTCCACTTCTAGGAACCAGTATTACATAAATCAGCTCATTGAAACAGTTTATAAAAATAGACAACCTAAATACCCATCAATGAAAAATGACTAAATCCATTTTATGGGGTTCTATATAGTGGTTTTAGTTTGTCAAGTAGATGTACATGCACTGATAAGAGCTCCAAGCTCTAGTACTCAGTGAAAAAAACAAGTTACACAATAATTCATATATATCATCAAATCCATGATTTTACTTCCATAAGTTTTAAAATGCAAAAAAGCTTCAAGAGGATATACAAGATGGTTTAGGAGTGTTTACTTCTCTGTGGGCAAGAGTTGGGTATAGGGAGGGAAATTTCCATATTTGAATTTATATACACAGTATGGTCGTTTTGTTTATTTATGATAATAATGTACTTTTTTGAAATTCTACAAGCTCAACAAAACAGTATTTTTAAAGTATTAAACATGATTTTTAAAAAATAATTAGTATTATTTAAAAATTGGATCCATTAGATTTGTTAGAAGGTAACAGAGAGGCAGGAGGTATAATCGAAAGCTCCTATTATAAATTCCTCTTAGAAAACATTATGCATTGCCTATAGAAAATGCAACTGAAAAGATAACCAAACAGAAATGTATCTTTAAAAAACTGACTGAATGTCTCCATGTTTTGCACATATATAAGATTGTATTTAAAAGTAAACAGAATCAGAATCCATAACAAATAATCATTCATCCAACTCCAAATTGAGCAAAGCTATCAAAATTGCTTTAAAAAGTAGCTGTGATGCAAATACAGATTTCATCTGCATTTTAAGAAACTGAATGTTCAGAAAGCCATTTTACAAAGGAATCTTTGAACAAGCAACATATATGCATAACATTACATCTGTGACTACAGAAGTGGATAAATTCTATTTCATCAGAATTTGGTATAGAGATAATGTTGAGCTCTCACATCTGGAAGAAATGGCCTGGCTATATACATGCTTCCGACCCAGTGGAACAATGCAACCTCCAATGCATGACAAGCTTCTGGAGACATAATTTCACAAAACATAGAAAATTGCTTTAAAACGAGGGCATGATTGCAATTTAAGGGAAATGGTGCAGATAAATCTATTTTAATGGATAAGCTTAGTAGATGCAAAATAAATATGTCAGTACTTCATTATTTATTCCTTTCAGATTGTCTAAATTAGAGCAGAAATGCACACAATATCTACTCTGAAATTGTACACATAGAAATGAAAAAAGGTGCTTTTCCCAAGTCATTTTAGTACTTTGGAAAAACTTAATCCTAGTATGTAATTAATTTCAAAGGCTTTCCTGTACTCTCAATTCCACTGCATGATCTATTGTGTGCCATTTGTGTGTCAGAATTGCCTAGGCAATCAAGTTGCTGACCACTGAATGGAGTTCACAATTCACTTTTCATCAAGTGAGTCTCTTTATACTAGAGTCAGTAATTTAGCAAAAACTAAGTTAGTGAACTAACACTAGATATGTAGTGTTAAGTCTAACACTGCATCTAAAACTAACAAAGAGATCTGCTTGGTATTGCTACTAGTCAAAAGAACAATTAGTGATAAGTCCAATCTAGGTACACTTAAAAGACTGTGATACCTTCCAACTTGATAAGTTTTGATTTATTGAGTGGTAATATTAAGAAAGACTTATAATTCTTGCAGTGTATACAATAGATTAAGAAGGCATAGAAGTTAAACTTTATTATGTAAGAACCTAAAACTATCCACGTTAAGAAATCAGCCATAGATTTTGATACTGAGAAATGGGGAACTCAATAAAGTATTTTATTGAAGGAAATTTGCTAATTTTTGTAAAACATAGTACTCTATAAGGTTCTAGAGAAAATATAACATTTAAAAAATACATAGAAACAGGTTTCCTGAAAACCTGATACATGGTGTTATCAGCTTAATTGAAGTCTTCTAAGATTAATTAGCAGTTTTAAGATAGGGTGGCTGATTTTTGCATGAGGAAAAAGAAAACCCAGTATTTTCATAGGCAACCATAAAAATGTACAGGACACAAGCAAAAAATTAACAAAGTAGCTCTAAAAGATACTAGAATTTAACAATCTTTGTATTCCTGTCCTTTCTTAATTTAGAAAACTAAACTGGTTTAGTTTTCGTGAGGGTAACGGTCTCTAGTTTAAAGATTACCATAAGAAGAAAATAAGAAATTTGAATTCGAAAATATCAGGTAAAGACTTAATATATGTTAAAACATTTTCTTTCTTCTACTTTGACTTTCTTTTCTGTAGTTTTGTTCAAGATTGTTTGAAGTTTCCTGATTAGTATTTGGTCAAACAAGGTACTTAAATGTTTTTTTTTAAAAAGGAACAACTAAAACTCAGAAAATTCACCTTTATAAAAATCTCACCTTGAAATTACACTTAAATGACTCTTTACGGTTCCTGCAATAAGTTCCCACTGCAGATTTCCCCACTCCTAACAACTGCTGCAAACTTAGTTGTAAAAATTGTTTTAATGTATATAGTGAATTTATTATAATATATGTTTATTGACTAAAATTTGAAAAGTACAAAATGCACAAGGTAAAAAATAAAATTCATAACAATAGTTTGGTACGTTTTGCTCCAGGTCATTCTCTGTACGTACACAAACACAGTGTGATATATTTTTATATAGCTAAAAATATACTGTAAATACAGGCATCATTAAAACATAATGTACTGTATGCACAGTCTCACCTTTCTATAATCTATTTAGGGTTGTGTAGTTCAGTTAGCTCTTGGTATTATCAGATTTATCTTGGATTTAGTAAACCATAGATTGAACATAGTCAAAAAAATTGCATATGTACCAAACATTTATAGATTATTTCCTGTCATCATCCCTAAACAATATAGTATAACAACTAAGTACTTAGTTTTTACATTCTGTTAGGTATTCTTAGCAATCTAGAGATCAATTAAAGTATACAAGAGGATGGATGTAGATTACATGCAAATACTATGCCATTTTATATGAGGGACTTAAGCATCCATAGATTTTTGTATCCACAGGGCCCCTAGAAGCAATCTCTTGCAGATACAGGGATAACTGTATCCCATTAAATGGGTGTACCATATTTTACTCAGTTCCCTAATATCTGACAATTGTAGAGGACAAGTTTGTTATATATTAAGAACTTTTTAAGAACAGCAGGGAACTATAAAGCTTGAAGAGAAATAAGAGGCTGATAACAGAATTTTATTTCTTCAGCACCTTAATTACTAGGGAATGTTTCCCATGGTTCAGCAGTGCCCTCGTCACCTGGAGCCATCTCAGACCCACTGAATCAAGAATCTTCATTTTAACAGGTAGTAATTTATAATTTACATCCATGTTACTTTGAGAAGCTCTGATTTAGTGCAACTGAGGAAATGATGTAACCCAGAAAATTCCAATATTTTTAAATGGTGTAAACATCAGCCTTTGGGTAGCATTTTAAAAATATTTCATGTCTTAGTATTGTTCACAAATAGATCAGGCTAGATTAGAAATGGGATTTAGAGTTCAGAACATCTTAATGGAAAGTTGGATTGAAAAGGAAGAGGTAATAATCTTGGAAATGGATTTTTTGTGACAGTCAAATCTTCAAATCTGTGTTTTATAACTTCTTTTATTGCATTTGGTTTAGAAAGTATTTTTCTAGCCTGAGATGGACTATCTTGTGTAGCTCCTAGATTTACATTCTCATGTACCTTTTTGTGTAGATGTTCTTAGTGTTCAATATGATATGAGCACTAGATTGATTTTTTATAGTAGCTTAATAATTTTTTAGAATTATTAATGAAATATTTTTTTCCTGTTTAGTTTTCAGTTTGTTTTTGATCTATGTGTTCTTTGATATCAATCGTTCTCAGAATGGGGTTCACAGACCTCTGTGGTGCCCTATTTGCTTTCAGGGGATGTGCAAGGTCAAAGCTCAGGCATGATTCAGACATTACTTGCTGTTTCCCTGTGGGATGGTGGGTAAAACTGTGAGCCTTAGGCTGAATCATGGCAGTGACTCCACAATGCACTAGTATTCATTGTATCCTACACTGTCACGCATACACACTTTGAAAAATAACAGTTTTACTTTAATAATATCCTTGATGAAACTGTAAAAATTTATTGGGTTTATTATATCTCACCCCTTGAGTGTACCTCTTTTGTTGTTTGTTGTTGTTGTTGTTGTTGTTGTTGAGGCAAAATGGGAAGTACACATAGAGTAATTCTGTAGTCACTGAAGGACTGGTTTCCTGGAGGAAAAGCACTTGTCCAATTGTTGAATTGAGAGCTAACCTAACTACTTTTTCTGTGGAACACCTTTTTACAGGCGATACCGACAGGATTAGGGTTATTCAGTCTTCGGCTTTTGGCAGTGTTACAGGGCAGTGGCCCACTGTGGAGCCCGGCAGCCTTGGTGGTCCTCAGTTACTGGTTCTTGAGATCATGCTGGAAAGATTTCAGACATGTTTGGAGTAGCAAACATGAGTTTATTAGAAGGGATAGGAAAAGGCAAATACTCTCAAGGGAGAGAGTGGGTCCTCTCAGAGAGGAAAGGAATGGTGTACTCCTCCTGCCCTCCTGTTTTATTGGAGGGGTCCCAGGGAAGTTTCTAGAGAGCCTTGGGCAAGACAGCAGGATTATGTCAGACTTCCAAGTCCCCACTGCACATGGTCTTACTCCATGAAAGGGAGATTTTCTAAATATCCAAGGCAACTCTGGGTCACTTTGGCCCATACTCACTGGTTCTAATTGTTACTTATTCTTACAGATTTTATGGTGAGGTGGTTTTGCTTATCTCCCAGAGTTCTGTTCTGAAATGAGGGCTGTGTATAGGTTACCAAAGTCCCTCCTTCAGGGCAGCTTGTGTTCTTCTTATTGGCAGAGAGGAGCCTGTTGGGCCTGCATTTCTTCTACAGATAGCCAGTTGTTTGCTGAGGAATGTAACGTATGTTATTGACTTAAGCCTGGTGGGGCTGCTGGTAAATTTGCTTCTAAAAGAAAAGTTTGCTGGGGTTCAGCACAATGGGCAGAGTTTATAAAATTATCCCCTTAACCTCATGTTCCCACTGATCATGTCTGTGTTAACTATCAGCAAATGTTTTTTCATAAATGAGTGGAGCAAGTCTGTTACTTTTAGGAAAATAACTGACAGTATTTGTGGCAGATAATAAAATTCAACTTTTCAAAGAAAAATGTGAGTTTTAGGGAGCTTTCATTTGTCATCCAAAACAGCTCACTAACAATTAAAAACTTTTCTGATGAGATCACTGGTGGACACTTTTATGTGGCCTCCATGACCTCTGCCTCTTGTTGTCCATGCCTATCCTTGAATACGAGTGGTAGTTTTTGGATTGCTTCTGACCAGTAGAAAATAGCAAAAGTGATGGGGTATCATTGCCACAATTATGTTATCTGTGACTAAGTCTTGCTGGAAGATTTGTTCTCACTCTCCTGCTGACCTTGAAGAAGCATGCGGCCAGGTTGTGAACTGCTTATGTGGCCTCTGGAAGCTGGCGGCTGGATTTGGCCTATTGATGGCAAAAAACTGAAGTTTCAGTCATATAACCGCAAGGAAATCAATTCTGCCACTGCCTGACTGAACTTGAAGTGGACTCTTTTTCAGTTGGTCTTCCAGAGGAGAATTCAGCCTAGCTGACCCCTTGATTGCAGTCTTATGAGATCCTGAAACTGAGGACACAGCTCAGTTAGGTCTAGACTCTGGCTACACAGCCACTCTGTTACTTTAAGCTGCTTAAGTTGTAGTAATTTACTGTGAAACACTAGATAACTAACACAGATTTTGGTGTCTGGAGTCAGATGGTGGTCATCACAAAGACCTACAAATGTGGGAGTGGCTTTGGAAGCAAGCCATAATGGGAGACTAGAAAGATTTGGGAGTAAAATATATAAGGCCTAAACAGACTTCAACAGACTGTTATTAATTATGTGGCATTTGGCACTGCCATAGAGGCCTCTAAAGGGAGGGAGGAACATGGTTAGTAGAAACCAGAAGATGAGGAATTCAGTATAGCGGCAGAAAGCTTAGTGAAATTGTGTCCTGATTTGGAAAAAGCAGAACTTTAGGTGATTAACTTGGAATTTAGTTAAAGGGGTTTCCATGTAAAATATTGAAGTGGCTGCCTGACTTATTATTTTTGCTTAAGAAGAACTGTTGCACAGGATAGAACCAGGATTTTATGATGCTGAATACTTTAACCCTCTCTATCAAAGAAGCTAAAATTAAGGAATATATTGTCAGGAAACATGCTCTAAAGGGAAAGCAAAGGTGAAACTATACAACCCTTTGCCTAAACCTCAGAAGAATGTAAAGTTCTGAATATGTGAACATATAAAAGACCCTCTGTGATTCACAGGCCTTCTTAATAAACTAGAGAATCTTTGGGGAGGTTATGGTCACTGTTCCTCTGCCATGACAGAGGGACTAAGTTGGAAGTTATCTGATAAAGGTCTTTGGATGTGACTTGTGTCCAATGGAGTGTACCTACTGAAATCAATAGAAGGACTGTAGAATTTTTGAGAAAAAATTTTCAGCAAAAACACTGACAGCACAGACTGACAGGAACACGAGAGAAAAATGAAAGGCAGCTGTCACACTCCCAAATTATACTGGCAGGAAACAGATGGATAAAACTTCTCACCTTCAAAATCTTTTTATGAAAACTGAAGGATGACTCAGAGAATACAATTAAGAATTCAGAAGGCAAGTTATTCTCAGACCTTGAAACTTAAGCAAGAAACTCCCAACATTTGCCTACTTGGATTTCAGAACTTCAATGGACCACTGACTTCTTATTTCTCTTGCTATTTACCCTTTTTGAATGAGACTGTATATGGATGCTCTTCTCTGCCTGTCTTACCATTGTCCATGAATGTAATGGGACCAGATAACTCATTTCTTTCAATTCATACCCCAGGGACTGTACTTAATGCACTACACCCTAGGAGTCCTATCCAGACCTGGACTTGATTTAGATGAAAGGACTTTGAACTTTTTGTTGAACTTTAAATGGGATAAGAAATCTGGGTACCTCATAGGGGGTGAATGTATTTTGCATATGTTAGGGACATGAACCATTGGAGACCAGAGAGTGGACTCTGCTCCCATTGAACAAGGTGGTCTGCAAAAACCCTGTCTTGTCTTGTCCATATTTTTATGGAATATCTTCACCTGGGCTATGTGGGGTACTTGTGGCTTTCTTCCAATGAACAGGACGCAAGAAAAAGTGATAGAATTTTACTTCCATGATTAGTTCAGAGAAAGACTGTGGTTTCTAGCTTGTTCACTTACTCATGCTTTCTCATCCAATCTGATGAGAGCCAGCTGCTATGCTGTAAAGTACCTTTTAGAGAGGCCCTTATGAGAAGGAGCAGCAGGAAGACTCTAGCCAGCAACCAGAGAAGAATTGAGGTTCTTGGCCCAACAACTGGAGAGGAACTGAATCTGATAGTCATTAATGAAGTGAATCTTTTCTAGTTGAGCTTTCACACAAGATTTCAGCACATTCACCTCTTCTGTAGCCTTGTGAACCATAGTGAGCCAGAAAATTCAACTAAACTGTATCTGATTTCCTGAATCCCAGAAACTGTTAGAAAATAAATGTTTTCAACTTTAAACTCCTAAGTTTTGGAATAAATTACCCAAAAGAGATACCTAATAAGGCTGGCAAAATGTAATCCCTTTCATGCTTAAGTTAGTGGCCCCAAATTAAATCACATTGCACTGTTCATCAGTTTACTCCTAACCATATTTCTCTGTAGTAAAAGAAAGACTTACAGTTTGCTTTCATAAATTCCAGGTTGCCTTTCCAATACCTATTATTTGGTAAAAAACTTAAAGATTCTACTGCTTATTAAAAAGTTGCTCACTTATTCACATTTTTGGTCCAATTAAAATATCTCCTCCTCTATTCATTTAAAAATGCTTTTATTAAAAAAACCTTTATACTTAAAATAAGTTTTAAAAACAGTGCAGAGCTAGGTGTGATGGTGTACAACTATAATCCCAGTGACAGGAGAGGCTGAGGCAGGAGAATTGCAAGTTCAAAGTTGCTCTCAACAGTTTAGCAAGACCCTAAGCAACTTAGCTGAGACCATGTTGCTAAATTAAAAAACATAAAAAGGTCTGGGGATGTAGCTCAGTGGTGAAGTATCCCTGGGTTTCAATCCCCATACCAAAAAACAAATAAGAAAATCACAGCTTCTCGGACAGGAGTCCCCTGTGTTTCTTCTTTGTTAGCAAAGCAATAAAACTTTTTCCTTTTTCTCCAAACCATGTCCTTGTTATTGGATTAGCATCAGGGACATGAACCAAACCTTCACTAACAAATTTGGCACCCCAGGTGGGACCCAAGAGCAGATGCTATTCTGGATTTCTTGGGCAGACTAATCCCAAGTAACCCCAAGAAACCCCACTTCCATGCTGAAGATGGTGGCTGGTGAACTTGTTGAGAGCCAACTATAAGAGAGCTAGGAGACAGGTGAGTTTGCCTTGTGTTGAACTGGAGAAGCTATTCCTATAAGTAAAGGGAGGGACTGAGGGACAGTCCCAGCAACTGCTGAAGCTCCTTTTGCTTTGGGGAACTCCAGCCTTCTCTCCCTGAATGGTATAGGTTGCTGTATCATGGTTCACTTTGAGAAAAAGGAAACTGAACTTAGTAAAGTCCTGACAACCTTGGCCATCTGGTAAGGCCCCCAGTGTGCATTCCACACATCTGATTCCTCTTCATTGGAGCATCTGGTCCCTCTTTGTGAGGACATCCATGGTGCCACTGGTGTAGGAGTCATGGTTAAGCAGGACTCAATAACCTAGGGATATTTACTCCTTTCTGGTCTGTTCTAAGTTCTCATCTGTTTGTTGGTCTTGGGTTTGGGAATTCCCTCTAGCTGTATGTTTTGTTTGTATCTGTTAATGCCCCTTGTAAGACATGGCCAACACTTCATTGATCTTATAGGTAGTCTCTTGGGAAAGATCTTGGCTAGTCAATTTAAAGGTACCCATCTGTTGATCATGGTTTTGGGGCTCCTCTCTGGTTGTTTCTTTTTTGTGCAGTCTTGCAATTGGAGTTGGTCTGTCAGAGATAAAGTAATTTGAAGAAAGGGCCATCTATAGGTATAAGACTGTTTAAGATAATGTTTTACTGAAACAATCTGGTTTTTGAATAGCTTTCTGGATTATTATGCAATCTTACAGTTCAAATTGGTCTGTAAAAGGTAAAGTAAGTGGAAGAAATGCTGAGGTCTGCATGCTGAGGATGCAAGGTGGCTGGCAAGCTTGTTGAGAATGCAGAAGGTCTGTTTATTTTAAAGGTTCCTGTCAGTCAGTCCTGATTTTGGTGATCCTCTTTTTGTCTGTTTTTGTATCTGTTACTGGCCCTTTAAGACATGGGCCATGCTGAGTTGATCTTACCTGTAGTTACTTGAGCAGAAGGATCTTGGCTGAATGGGGCCCCTGTAGGTATAAGCCTGTCTATGAGAAAGAAGGTTAACTGTAACAATCTGGCCTTTGAATGGTTTTTCTGGATTATTATACAATCTTGACATTGAAGTTGGTCTGTCAGGGGTAAAATATATGAGATTCTCTATACATAGGCATTTATGGAGTTGCATGATAAGGGATCTGAACAGTTAGGAAATAATTTGAATGTGCCAAAGACATTGCTTTTGGTGTGCAAGGATAGCAGGACACCAGAAGAAAGGGTTATAAAAGATTTTACTCCCAGCACTGTTTCTCAGCCTGGCCCCAGGCAGCTGCAGACCATCTCCCTGTGGATTGAAGACACTAACCTAAGCTGGAAAAAAAATCCCAGAAAAGCTGCCTGGGCTGTAGAAAAATGACCACAGTCAACATGGACTCTGCCCTGCCTTCCACGCCCCTTTTGCCCATGGGGCAGGGAGTGGAGGCTGCTGGCCACAAAGGATGTGGCAGTAGGTTCCAGAACTGTCTGTTTATGACCTGGGGACAGAAAGTCTCCCCTTGAAGATCTGACGGGGCATCCCATTTGGCCAGGAGATATTCATCACTGGGGCAAAGCATTTCTTGCTTAAACAGTATTCCATCAAACTAAATGCATAGGGAGACTGGCAGGGTAAACAGTTGCACCCAGAAAAGAAAAAGACAAAAACTAAGGCCAACCTGTGTTTTGTAGGCAGCCTCTGCAAAGGAATTTTCAAGGAAGCCTAAAGGATGGAAAAGTCGTCCTCCATTACATATCAATATGTCTAGAAAAATGTCCAATTGGAAACTCTTGGTACAATCTACAGTGGGGAACTCACTTAAAGTTGATGGCATTGTGATAATGATATGGGACACAGGTCAGGCTCAAAAATATCCTCTGCTCCAACCCCTTGAATGCAACCTGGGAGAAAAAAAGATTAAGGAGGAAAAAGAAAAAATATTAAGGTATAGTTCTTGTGTATGCTGGATTGTCCAACCCTCTCCTGGGATGGAATTGGTTATGTAAATTAAATGCACAGATAACACCCATAATGATTGTTTCAGAATATGAATTTAAGGAAGGATCCAAAACAAGAAACGATTAAAGAAAATCATAGGTATGGAAATATGTTTTAGTATAGAAAATTAGAGGGTAAAAGAAATGTTTCTGGATGAGAAAATATTTTGTCTGTTAAAGTAACAGTCTTGTGCTAAAGTCCAAGATGAAACAGGACAAAACTAAGGATAAAGTTGTGAATGTCTAAGTCAGTCACAGAAAGTTTATAGAAAGTAAATCTTAAAAAGTTTGTTTGTGATTAAATTCGCTATAATTAGCACAGAGTTATTTGAACTTTAATGTACTGATATGAAGCAAAGTCTGAAACATTGATCTGTTCTTATCTATCAGGATAATTTTCTTGTTATCTATTAGGTTTTATTACTTAGGGAAATGAAGTCTTAAAGGAATTAGGATGTGTATCTATTTTAAAGTCTTTTAAATAATTACTTTGTAATTAGTTAGATAAACACGTATTATTTTAGGTTATAGCAATATGTTGACACCCTAAATATATGCGATTCTAGTACACAACTGAGAACTATATCTATCTTAGCCTTGTCTAAGTGTTATGTAAAAGTTTGGAAAATGAAAGTTTATTTAGGTTTACTGGCAAGGTAATCAATAACCAATAAGTGCTCTTTATACACTGTATATGACATAGAAGGGCCACATGCCATTTGAAGACCTGTCTTACATCTATTTGCTTTGTTAAGTCTATTTGTGATCATTAACACCATTTCCTAAATGCATAAGAGATTTAAGGTATCCTTTGATTTTTGCTAGTACTATTACCCATGCAGACCTGTGATTGTTGTTACTATACACTATGGGTTCTAAATTGTACTTTAAAAATTAATTGTAGTTAAATGTAAAGCTTAGAGGAAAGGCTTAGAGGAGAGTACTTTACCAAGTTGGTGTTCTCCAAAACTAAAATTATCTATAGCAATTAAGTCTTGAACTTGTATAGAAATAACAAATTTGGTTGGTATTTATTCATGTCATTAGATGTCTTATAGCTGAATAAAGTAACCTGTTGTCAATAAGTTATATTTACAATTTTATGTTATTCCTTACACTGGAAAAGGAACTTAAATGTATATTTGGAAGATAATAAGGAGAACCTGATCTGTTTAAATGTGACATTGTAAAACATGGAAGCATTTTGCTACTTTTTTCACAAAAAGAAAGTTAAATGCTTTCTTAGCCTTTGTTTGATTCATGTTTCAGATATATAGTTGTACTGTGTTATTGGTCAAGAGCCCCACCTTACCTGAGGTAAGGCTCTGCCTCTCACCTTACTCCATGTTAGAATGGTTCCAAAATAGGCTAGATTTCAGCTTATTTATTTCAGCTTATTCAAAATATTGATTTTTATTGTAAAGATTACTGTAATTTGAAAATAAACAGGATATACTATATAACTAAAGGTTTAATATTATAAAAATCATTTTTCTTGGTGCATAGATATTATATAAATTGAGTATTTTTTTTGCTCTGTTAATTTTATTTTGTATTTTCCTTGTGAACTTTGTAACCATTGCCTGTTAGTGTTTTGTATAGGTACCGCTTCTAAAAAAACAACTTGAGCTAATTTGAAATAATAAGCCATCACCTATGGGACAGATAATATATAATGCCGACTTCCAGTACTAATACTAACCCTGAGTAAATGAAAGAGGTAACTGTAAAATTACAGATATTGAAGTTATAACCTGTTATTCCCACTCTAAGACTGGTGAAACTGGCCTGCTGGGTCTAAAACCAGAAACTTGGAGACCAAAGTCAAGGAAGTAAGAAGGTCAAGGAAAAAGCAGCCAACATTTTGGCCCTTGACTTCTAAAGTTAGCCAGGACCCAGAGAATGATGGGACCCCTCTCTGGGCGCTGCAACTCTGGTGAGTCACCCACTCTGATCAGGGAGATTGAGAAGACCCTAGAGAACAGGAAACCAACCAGTGCAGGTTCTGCATAGATGAGGATCATTGGAGAAGGAAATGTTCCTGATGCTTCCAAGAGAAGCCACATCTGGTCAGTAAGACTCTGACCCATCCTGGTAAATGGCACCACTAATAGATGAAAGCTAAAGGAGCCGAGAGGCTTCACAACATGTCCCCAGGAGGGGTCTCTGAGGAATCTCAGCTGACTCTTTAGAGTAGATAGGAACAAGGTCAGTTTTGACCAACTTGTCTTAAATATCTGGCAAGAGAATATAGCCTAAGTACAGTCCTATGTGGACATTTAAAAGGAAAAACATTGGTTTGTAATGTAATTTAGGACATGCAATTGTGTCAGCCATACCAAAGTAAGTAAAACTGGAGGCTTCAAAGGAAGGATCCTCGTGTGGGAGTGCCTAATAATAATGATCACAAAGGACTCACAGTTTGTCCAGAGTTAATTTGAGCCTGATCTCATAGACCTACAAATCTTTCTAACCTCCTGCATTGATTAATTTTATCTGTTTTTCACTTTTATGATTATGAGTTACTCTCTTCATGGTTTTCAGAGACTGGCTGAAATAGTAATTGCTTTTGTGCTAATTGTTTATGGAAAAAAGTAATGCTTTGCTGCATTGTTTATTGTTAGCATGAACCCTTCCCTACGTATGCCTTGTCCAGTCACCTTCCATCTGCCACTGGACTGCTCTGGTGCTGAATGTTCTAAACTGTCCATGTGCCACCTGATAGAGAACAAGGGCTTTGGGTTACTTCCCCCAAGTTCACTCTCTTTCAGCAAGAAGGAGCTTGAAGATATTGCCACCCATTTTTCCACAGAAATGGAATGTAGAAATTAACAGTGGGGAAATATAACAGTGGTCCACTTTATGCTTTGAATATAGCCCTTGCTGCTCTGCCACTGCAACTTATTTTTAAAATGTACATGTTTCTTTCTCTTCCTTTCTCCCTGCTCCTCCCTTCTCTCTCCCCTTTCCTAAACTCCGGGGAACAGGATTACCTTTCTTCCCCATTTTAGGCAACTTTATCTGTCCTTGAGTACACACCCACCATAGGAATAAAGTAATCCAGACTTTGGGGATGGTACTAGAAGATCTCAGAAATGATTATCTCCCAAATTAACAAGTGAATTACAACTCCAACAGAGAACATGTAGAATGTAGTCTTTGAATCACCCCTTTAAAAGCCTCAGTTGCTGCTGATGGGCAGAATCACAGCCTGTAGGGTAGGAGTTCCCTGTGTTTCTCTTTTGTTAGTAAAGTAATAAAACTTCTTTTCCTTAAAAAAATAATGACAATAAATAAATAAATAAATAAATAAATAAATAAATAAATAAAAATAAATAAAAGTAAATGCACAGTGTAAAGGAGGCTCAGCAGATGGTGGAGCATGTTACACATATCTGCCTCTGTAGTTCAGAATTGAAATATCTTCTTAGGTTGGTGACAGGGAGTATTTTGAATTTCAGTACTGGACTTCCAGAGACTTGGAAAGACGCAGAGACTTTCATTTCTGGAATTGAAAGTGATAAAGAGCTAATCAGATCTGAATCTGCACTGGCAGCCAGAAGAAGGGCAGGGCAGGGAGGAGGAGTCACACAAAGGTAAAGAAAGAGATGTATGACAAAATTGTTACAAAAACAGCACAGAAGGGAAAGTCAGTATGAATTTAGTTGGACCTGGAGCTGCATGCTATGCAGCTGCATGGTAAGTACTCAACTTTTCTCAATTTATAAGCAGAGAACTGTGGCAGAGAGCCATCTTGTTGGGACTTCCTGTTTTGTTCCTTAAGCATGCATCTTAGAGAAATAATCCCCTGCATCTTCAGCTCTCCTAGAGATAAGCAGCAATCAGTGCCATGGAAAAACAAAATGATAGCAATCTATCTAAATAATTTACACAGTGACATTGCAGCAATCCTAAAGCCTGTGAAATCAGTTGGCTGACAGAAGGAAGGAAACAAGGCCCACTTTGCTACCCAAGAGCACAAGCACTTCTGCCTGCACACCAATGACTCAGGAGAGTACACAGAGCACCCTGCCCTTGTCCAAGTGGACTCATTTAGCTGAGCAGGGGATGCCCTGACCCAGGTGCCTCTGAAATTCAAGTGGGTCTGCAGGCTCCCTCCCAGGCCAGCATGGAATTTTTAGAGCAACCTAAGTCTGCACCAGGAGAGGGTAAGGTGAAGTCTTTGTGATTGACTCTGGTCCATGATGCCTCTCTCCAAGAAAATCTGAAGAGCACACAAAACTGCCACCTGCACTGGTGAAGTTCTGGCATACCTAAAGTCAACAAAACCTGCTGTCTCTCTAGCAAAGGGAATAAACCTGCACCATGCTTCTTGCCAAACACCTAAGTTTCCTGGTTGAACACAAAGGGTCCTACCCACTCCAGAAAGGGTTGGGTCTGATAAACAGGGGATTTCTCTGCACCAGTCAGTTGGTGAAAACATGGGCCCCACAGGTACCCAGGCCAACTGTAGAATCTCCAGAGCCACCTAGTTCTATACCAGAAAAGAATGGCAGGGTAAATCCTTTGTGATAAACCCAGGCCCCATAGTTTTCTTCCTCTGCACCAAGTAAACTTCAGGAAGTCACAAAACTACAGCCTGCACCAAAGAGCGATCTGGCTACTGGACTGGAAACAAGACAGTCCCTAGGGGGAACACTTGCCCATAGGTCTACAGCAGAATACTAAGAATGCCTGAGTTTGTGCCAGATGAGGAAAAGGACTAGGTAAAGACTGGCTACAGTGGCTGAACTCTTCACAGCTTTTTGAAGCAAGAACCTGATCTAAACATGGGAAAAAACAAAAACACCACCCTTACCCCAATACTGAACCAAGCAGTTTCATTGTTGCCTCCACACCCAAAGCTAGTCATGGAGGTCATGCAACCAAGGCCCTGACATTGTCCATGCTTTTGGTACCTCGATGATTTAAAAACTGCAAGTACCTGAAAGAAGTCTCTATGTGTTAAACACCTTGGCAAGGAAAAACTTGAGTCTTTTTCATGTGTGTTTTTGATTTTGTCCATATTGTCTTCTGTGTTGGTTTGCTTGGTTTCCTAATATTACTTGTTATTTCAGACTTTTGTATAATTTTAAGTATTTTTTAAAGTATTAATTGGATTTTTCTTTTTCTTTTATTTCATATATATTACCACCCTTTATTTTTTTTTTGGTTTTAACTTGATTTATTTTGATTCATCATACATGAATGGAGTACAATTGTTTCTCTGCACCCTTTATTTTTTTCCTCTTTTTGTTTTCTATCCTTCTTCCCTCCCCAACATTTTTTTCATTTACTTTTTTCTTTTTTCTCTCCTTTCCTCCTCCTTCCATTTTCCCACTATTTTCCATACAAGTTAATTTTTTTTCTCTATTACCTGATATTTTATTCTGTTCTACAAAATCACTTCCCCTTTTTGTCTTTGGTTAGTGGAATGGTACAGATCATTTTTCAGTAAGTTTTTATTATATGTTGATATATGGTTTACTTTAAAGCTGTAGCTCTTACTGATGGTTATTCTCTTCTCTCAAAGTGGAGCTGGTGATTGAACATAGCACTTTGAACACATTGAATGAGTGCTTTGAGACTAAGATAAATCCCTAGCTCAGAGCATATCATGAAGAGACAGCAGCTTTCTAAAAAGACCCTCACATAACAGTGCTGGGAAGATCCACTGTAGCAAAAGAGTACATTTCAACATACAACAAGAATAATATGACAGAACAAGTCAATGAAATGCCTTTGAATGTTCAAAGCTCCCCATCAATTAAATCCAGAGATACTGAAATGAAGGAAATGCTGGACAAATAATTTAAAGAGTTGACTGCTCAGTGAATTAAAAGAAGACCTAAGGAATGAACTGAGGATATGAATGAGTATTTCAATAAAGAGAGATTCTGAAAATGAATCAGAAATCTTAGAAATGAGAAACTCAATAAAATAAAAACCCAGTGGAGGACTGGGGTTGTGGCTCAGTGGTAGAGTGCTTGCCTTGCACATGTGAGGCACTGGGTTTAATCCTTAGCACCACATAAAAAATAAATAAAATAAAGGTATTGGGTCCATCCACAACTAAAAATATTAAAAAAAAAGAAACAGTCAGTGGAGAGTCTCATCAGCAGATTAGATCAAGCAGAAGGAAGAATATTAGAGCTAGAAGATAAGGTACAGAAATTAAAATACTCAGAAAATACCTAGAATCAAATGAAGATGGAAATAACAGAGTCTCTGGAATGCAGTAAAGGCAGTGTAAGAGGGGGGGGGTTATAGTGAAGTGCCTACATTAAAAAACAGAAATCTCAAATAAATAACCTCTTGCTGCATCTTAAGTTCTTAGAAAAATAACACAATCCTAAATCTAGTGGAAGTAAGTAAATAATAAAGAGCTGAAATGAACAAAATAGAAACTAAAAAAATAAAGGATCAGTGAAACAAATAGTTGGTTCTTTGAAAAAATGAAAATGATAAAATCCTCACCAAACTAACAAAAATAAAGAGAAAAGACCCAAATTATAAAATTGGCGAAGAAAATAGGGATGTTAAAACATACACAGTTGAAATCCAGAGGATCATTAGAGAATATTTTATAATTTTACTTTCAAATTAATTGGAGTATCTAGAAAGAATTGACAAATTTCTAAACATGACCTACCAAAACTGAACTAAGAGAAGATAGAACCTGAATAGACCAATTACAAGCAATGAGATTGAGGCAGTGCCAACAAAGACTTCCAACAAAGAAAATCCCAGAACTTGACGGATTCATGGCTGAATTTCATCAGATCTTTAAACAGCTGATGTTTCCTCAAACAATGATTCTTCAAATAATTCCATGACATTGAAAAGTAGGGAATTCCTTCAAACTCAACCTATGATGCCTTTATCACCCTGATTCCAAAACCAGACAAATGTATTCCAAGAAAAGAAAAGTACAGACCAATATCATTGATGCAATAATCTTCAATAAATTATTACAAAGGCTCATTCTCCCACCTTGGAGCCTCTTTCCCTGTGAAGACAATTTGTGGGAGATGCAAGGGAAGTTATATTACTTTCAATTCTCCCTCTAATATAGGGGCCTCAGTTCCTCTTGAAAGATGTCAAAGCACAGCTAACACAGAGCTGTGGTGTTAAGCAAGCATTTTCTGAAAATTTAGGAGTAAATGGAAACTAAAACACTTACCATGGAAAACCTTACATAGTATAGGAAATATTACTGTTCCTAGAATTCACTGACCACAGATTCTACAGAGGGCTCCCTTGGCCTAATCTCAGATTATTGTCTGCCTCCTTAGTACAAAAGGGCCCTTTAGCCTTGTCCTTTCACTCAGATCCCAGATCCAATTGCTTCAAGCCACTTCATAAAGTTCTTCCTTTCCAGTTATGGGGTGGTTGTAGAAAAAGCTGTCACTCCCTGTTTGGATATTCCCCCAAAGCTCCTGTTAATGCAGGAATGTTCAGAGGAACAATGATTAATTTATGAGAGCTGTAACTAATCAGTCCAGTCTAGTTTGAATGGACTGACAAGATGGTAACAGTAGGCAGGTGGGGCATGGCTGGAGAAGGTGGGTCACTAGGGGTATACTCTGGAAGGATTGCTATTTCAGCAGCCTGCGTATCTGTCTGTCTGTCTGTCTCTCTGTCTCTCTGTCTCTCTCCCCCTCTCTCTCCCTCTCCTTCTCCCTCCCTCCCTCCTTCCCTCCCTCCTTCTCCCTTTCTTATTTGTTCTTTTTAGATATATATGACAGTACAGTGTATTTTGACATATTATACATACATGGAGTATAACTTATTCTAATTAGGATCCCATTCTTGTAGTCACAGAAGGGAAAAATTCTTCTTGAAGTGCTCTGTATGCTGAATTCTCCTAAATGAAGGAATTTATGATACTGGGGACATTTTCCAAGGAGCTTAGAACTGTGTGTGTTCGCATGTGCATGCCCATACCTCATTTTGATCATCAGTTCTAATTTATATTAACCCTGATACTGATTTTTTAAATTTTTAATATTTTCATATATATGAGGGAGGATGGTTTTTGATATATTCACTTATTTTTCCAATTTTCTTCTTTCCCTGGTTATAACAATAACTAAGTCTGTAGTTTCTTCCTAGGGAAGACATTTAAGACAGGTTCCCTTGGTCTAATAAAGAGACTAGGCTGTGGGGAAAGAGGGGTGCTGAAAGAAATATAGAGGAGGAGAGGTCATCTTCAGACAAAAGCAAGTATTCTTTGGATTGGGGGAAGGAGAGAGAAGGGGACAAAGGAAAAGAGAGAGAAAGAAGGGGAGAATAGAGAGAGATCCTTTGTGGTGGCTTTTTGGCAATGCCCTAGGACAGTGAAAGATTTCAGAGGCCTGGTGCCCACCATACAACAGAAGGGGTGACATCATCTCTCCAGTGATTCCTTACTCACCCTGGCCTTAAAGCAAAAGAGCCAGCAAGGCCTGAGCTACCCAAGGGAAAGAAATTGGAGTGGACAGAAGGAGATGATGCTGGGGCCTTTCAGATTTCATGGGCATGGTGCGAGGTCTCAAGATAACTCAGACTGACTTTTCTGCAAGCTGAATAGACCTGGAGATAAAAAAAAATCAAGATGATTCATTGGAAAAGGGGAAAACTACAGAAGGAAATGTGCTTTCTTTATGCTCCTAATATTTAAAATAATCTCAAAGGATTTCTGAGCTGAAGTGATTTAGGACAATGATTAGACCCAAAAAATTAAAAATAAAACATACTCTAGATTTTTTTCTGACCAGCACATCAATACCTGTAAGTTCAGATCAGATATCTAATCCAGGGATTCATAATTGTTTCATAACTTCTGAATATTCTCCTGAGATGTGGTGGCTTCTGTTTTCTGCTGCTAAAACAGAATACCACAGATGGAATTTATAAAGAAAAGAAATTTACTTCTCACAGTTCTGAAGCCTGGGAAGTCTAAGATGGAAGGGTCACCTCTGGTAAGGACTTCCCACAGCAGAAGACATCACATGGCAAGAGAACCTAGGCAAGAGAGTGGACAAGAGCCAGTAAGAGAGCCAAGCAGCTGGCAGATTTTATCACTAACCATTTCCCCAGATACTGACATTCATCCATTCTTGAGGACAGAGCCTTCATGATTTACCACCTCTTAATACTATCACAATGGTGATTAAATTGCAACATGAATTTTGGAGGGAACATTCCAACTAGCAGAGGGTGTCATGTGAATCATCTCTGAAGGTTTTCAAGGAATTCAGCAAAATTCTCAGAAAAGCCCTCAAAAATAAATTGCACTTCCAAAATAATTGCAACCCAGATATCTTAATTTTTAAAATGGCAGCACAATTTGCAGTAGCCAAACTGTGGGACTAGCCTAGGTGTCCATCAATGGATGAATAGATAAAGAAAGTGTGGTGTATATACACAATGAGTTTTATTCAGCCATAAAGAAAAGTGAAATTATGGCATTTGCAGGAAAGTAGATGAAACTAGAGACCATCGTGTTAAGTGAAATAAGTCAAATTCAAAAGGTTAAGGGCCAGATGTTTTCTTTAATATGCAGAAGCTAGAGAGGAAAAAGAAAAACAAAGGTTGGGTGGATCTCCAAAAAATCAAAGGGAGCTAAGTATAGGAAAGGGCCCAAGGGTTGAGAGATGGGGAGAGAGGAAGGAAGTGCTGGGGAGTGATATTGGTCAAAATATATTATTATATTGTGTGCATGCATGAATATATAATAATGAATCCCATCATCATGTATAACTGTAGTGCACCAATAAAATTAAAGATAAAAAAGCAAGAACACATGTAAATGGGAAAATATAGTTTTATTGTGATGGAATTAACATACAATAAACTTCACAATTGGATTTTTTTTAATAAACATGTACAGAGTTGAAACCATCACCACATCAAATTAAGGACACATCATGACCCCACAAGTGTCTTTGCATTCTTTTGTAATTCCCTGTTTCAACTATTGCTCCCAACTGCAACCCCCAATCAGATAGCAGTTTGCTACTTTTTTACTTAGATGCTAGTTTGCATTTATTACAATTTTATATAAATGGAATCTCACCATATTTACTCTTTTACTTCTTCAATGGAATGTAATTATTCTGCAGTTCATTCATGTTGTTGCAAGTATCAATTGTTCATTCTTTTTCCTTGGTGAATAGTATTTTCCATCATATGAATATGCCACAATTTTTCATCCATTCATATTGATGGATGTTAGTATCCTTTTTAGCTTTTGCCTATTATAAATAAAACTGGCATAAATGCTGCTGGGTGATTTGTATAAATTTAATTGCCTATTGAAAAATACAAGAAATCCATCAAGAGGGAAATGAAGGCTTCCCACAGAACAGTGCCCATTTCATGAAGGAAATGGGTACAGAAGATAGTGCCCATTTCATATCCTAGGAAATGGGTATAGAAGATAGGTTAGTACCAGATACTCCAAGTGCATGCCTCCCTTCCCCACAACTCTACCAGTCAGAAAGTTGAGACTCTCACTTCTAGGTTAATTTTGATAATTAAATCAAAGGTTCTAAATAATGTTAAGGGTGTGGAAGAAAATGGGAGGCTGAGGAATGGGAGCTACCTTTCTCCAAGGGTCTTCTGTGTACTGGCACTAGGATTTCCTGTGCCACTGCACTCCATCTTCACAGCCACCTGTGAGACAGGGATTATTATCATGCCAACCTCACAGACAAATCAAGAAAGGCCTGCAGTCAGTGAACAGTGTGCTCTGGCTTACCTATGCTAACATTTGCAGACCTGGAACCTGAGCCCATATCTGTCGTCCTCTGGGGCTCATGCCATCCATACTCCATGGGGAGGCCTCTCCTAGGGTGGTCAGTGGAAGTGACCAGCAGCAGCAGCAAGGTAGGGTCCAGCTGTTGAAAAGTTTATGTTCTGAGGTAGGCTCTTACTGTGGGCAGGCTCTTTCTACCCTTGCTTCAGGCATGGGCGAAGTGCAACAGAGGTCAGGGTAAGTCCAGGCAAGTTGGACAGGAGCAACCCTGACAAGGGTTGAAATGTTCTGGGCCACAAAATGAGGATGTCACCATAGCTCCTCCGAGTGTGGGAGAGATCCTTGATCTTGGTGTTAACAGGGTTTATATAAGAATTGATTTTATAAAGAACACTAGGTGAATAACTGATTTTAAGTGTACTTTCAAAATCAAGCCACAAGTGAGGAGATAGATAAACCACATTCACCTGGATGACAACTGGAAGAGACCTGGGTACATTTCCTGCTGCCCCTGGGCTCAGCTTCTCTCTCTCCCCACAGGGAGATGAGCTTTTCTCCAGCTGTGGCACAGGATCTCCAGAAAACCTTTGGCTGTCAGTAACGTCTGCTCCCTCCAGGCTCTCATTCCTTCACCACTAGGTGGAGAGCGTCTCTCAGGTTTCCCCAGGGTTCTGTGAACCACTACTGTGGTTGTATTCTTCGTGGCAAGTATTTTGAGCTTTGATGCTGTTTTGAGGAATTTCAGTTCAAGTCAGAAATATTCATTGGTTTGCTAAAAAGTTCAAATTTTGTGTTTCTTTCATTCTTGTCTGTTTTAATATAGTGCATTTAGATTTTTAAAACATTTATACTTAACTTATTTAATTATACTTATTTTTATAAACTTATTTAATTAACTGGACTTAAAAATGCTCCAGCCTATGTGAATGACTTGGGAGATTTCCAGCAGACTTTCTTTACAGATATTTGTTTTTATAACTGTGAAAAGTGCTTGAATTCCTTTAAAGTGAATTGTTCTCTCCTGGATCAACAGAGACAACGAGATGGTAGAGATCCGGGAGGCAAATAGAGGTCAGTTCTTGATGCTGATATGCGCTTAACAGTTCTGTTATCTGTATTCTTAAGACCTCAGCACAGAAAAGACTATACTCATAATGATGCTCAACAATGAATTGATTACCATGTTAGGCATCTTGCAAGTACTCCTTTCACATCTTTGATCTTATTAATAGTAGGAAAGACCCTTTTCCTCAAAGAATAAATGGAAGGAGAACTACTCTAAGAATAAAGGAAGAAGGTGAGGCTATTACTAACTATTCAGGTCCTCTTTTGCTCCCCAACACACAAGATATCCAAGCACAGGTTAGGGTTAGAGAACTTCATGTGCCCTTGAGTGTAGGACTGGTCTGGCTTTCTCAACTCCTGAATTCTGCAGCAGAGGTCCCGAGAAGCATCACCATTTCAGGTGACTATATTGCCTTACATAGTCATGGATATGTTATGAGATCTCCAGCCTCCAGATGGAACCTTCTAAAGCTGGGTCCTCCCCATCCCTAGGGTTCAATGGAGGCCAGTTTTCAACACTGAAAGGATGCAATGATTTCAGCCATTCTGACTTGCACTGGTGCATTGGTGTTTGTCTTCAAGTGAAGGTGCAAGGACAACTTAAACTACTAGGACAGAGGGAAGTTGGAAATGTAAATGCCTTCCAGAGCCCCAGAATTCACAGTGTGTGAAAGTGTGGAAATAGTGGCTTTCACAAGGAACATTTCTTTAACTGCAAAGGAAATTAGGCAAGCAGTTTATTTAGGAGAAGCAGAAGCAAGAGGAAAGTGATTTGCCTTTTTTTCCTCTTTTTCTCCCTAGAGGAGGATGATCCTGCAAGAATCGACCAGCAGGGTGTAGGGACTCCTTCCCTATTTGCTGGAAATCCCTCCCTCCCGATACTGCTCATCATAGTTGCTAACTGGAGAGAGGCAGCTGGAGGTCATAGGATCCCACCAGGGCTCAGACTACCAGGGAGATGGGGTAGAGTCTGAGTCATCCCAGGGCACCTTGGCATGGAGGGAAGAGAGTTGGTACATCAGCGAACACCTTGGGAGGGACCAGTGTGAACACTTTATGAAAAGTGCATGTCCCCAGGCAAATGCCATTTCCCTCTCAGGCACAGTGAAGGGCCTGGTCACAAAAGGGGAAGTGAAAGTTGCGACAAACTTTGAATACTGAAGACAGCCTTCAGGATTTGGCACCCCACAACAGGCTTCACTGGGAAGCATGTTGTGAAGGCATGGTTTACTTGGGAGAGAATTCTTATTCATCAGTTACCAACCGTCCTACTAGAAACTGGGGATATATGAGGAGCAAGGCAGGCACCCCTCAGGGTCCCCTCAGTACTACCCTACTGATCTTGCTGCAATGATGGGGGCTGTTCCATATCGATGTGGTCCAATATGGAAGCCATAGCTACAGTTACATCCAGTTGATGGAGCATTTAGAGTGTTTACCTCTGAGGAATGGAACTTTGTATTTTATTTAACTTTAATTTTAATTAGCTACATGAGGTTAGTGTCCATGGCATAGCATTGTTCTACACAGACCCACCATTTGGGGAGGGAAATAACTGCTCTGTATTGTAAGTACTGGCATCTCAATGTCACAACTGTGGAACTAATGCTCCATTTTTTCCCAAGCAAATAATCAAGACATAGGATTGCTGTTTGCTTCCACCAGGCATCCCTTTTCAATTACCCCATATTTAATCTCTCCACATACTAATCACAACCCAAATTGGATATGTGTGTAGTGAGTGTGTAAAAGAAATGTGTCCAAGAAATTCTTAGGATGAGAAAAATTTCCTCTTTTTTGGTTGTTCAGCTTAATCCTGCTGTAGACGAGTTCCAGTTCACATTATCAGGAGTCTGAGCTGCCCGCTGGGCCCCTGGGGATGGTGAGAGGCACAACTCCCATAAGCTCAGCCTCTTCCTTCTCTATAAGGATTGAGAATAATTATTAACCCTTTTTGTCACAATGTGGTTGTCAGTCTTGTCCCTGTGGTATTGCTTTTTCCTCTGTGTCTAGCCCCCATTCATTCAGTAATTGGGGATCATCATCCACTGAGAGGAGCTCCATTCAACCACATGATGGGAAATCTAGTTGATCCCTGGGTCCAGAGGCCTTGGTAAGGAAGGCCCAGGGGTGAGAAATGCTTTCCTTTGCAATCAACATTGGAAAAGCTGGAGGAGGCTGACAACTTCATTCAGGTCAATAGTTTCTTACTGTCTGGGATATTAGGGCAGAATTAAAGCCTCACATGCATTATGACTTGGTCAGCCAGTCATAATGGCTTAGGTCAGCCATTCTTTGTATCCAGGAGTATTTAGATTCATAGAAAAACTGATTTTAGGATGTAAAACGAGAGGATTACAATGATTGCATAAATATTCAATAGCAGACCTACTATGTGCTAAGTTAGATCAAGTTATTCTTTATGGGTACAAGGCAGAATGTTGGAAGGGTTTTTCAGTCACTTGTAGCTTTAAAAAGTTAAAGATATTTTTATAGTTAGTTGACACAGTTATTGTACCTATTAATGGGGTGCAGTGTGTCATTTCAAAACATGTATACACTGTGTGATGGTAAGATCGGCATAATTGGCATATCCATCATCTCTGACATTTGTTATCTCTTTCTGTTGAGAATGTTCAAAAACACTCTCTCCTAGCTCTCTGAAATATTCAACTTCACTTTCAGCTTTATAAATATGCTTTTTATAATGTAGAAATTGCCATGAAGAGAAGAGAATGAATTTTATCATAAGGTGGGGTAAGGATTTTGTGTAATCAATCAGGGTCTGTTGAGGAAATCCTTTTTGAATTTCTGAACCTCACTTCATCCAGGATGATGGATTCTTGGCATCCTGTGCTGTGTATCTGTTTGGCTAAGACTTTGAAAATAATCACTACATACTAACAAATATGGTATGGTTGAACCTTTTCTTCTGTGCTGTTTTTCCACCCAAAATATCATTTCTACTACATCTGATTTTCCATCTGACTACCACCAGCCCTTCTCAGCACTTTTCCTCCTCTGTCATCAAAGTTCATTGTCGAATTTCTTCACACACCATAGAGATATATTGTGGCCTTTCTTCACAGGTTGTTTAGTACATTGTCAAATTTCTTTATCATGTTTCTCTTTCCCTAAACTATCTTGTCCTCCACCCACTCTGCCCAGCAACTTCCTCACAAGCAGGTTTTACACTATTCAGGTGAAACAATTTTGGAGATTCTTCCCCATGACTTGAAACCATCGACTCCATGCTGAAAAGCCTGTATATTGTCAAGCATAAACACAAATACCTAAAAGCATCAAGTACCAGGAAATATATTTGGAAAGCAGAAAATTTATTAGCTTAAATGGTACCTTTTCTTCTCTAATTTGAAAATAACAGGTATATTATTAAGCTCTTCTATCACCTCAATATTGGCATATTATACTTCTTTTGTTTTTGCAAATTATATCATCCTGGTTATCAAGGATGTGGACATGTGTGGCTTTGGGGAAATTTCTTGTCCTAAATCTCAGGATTCCATATTTTAAATGGGTCCACTCAAACCTTGTGAGAATGGTTGCCTGCACAGCGCCTGGTGCTCCATAAAACTACTCAGCAAATGCTAATGTTTCTCTCTCTTTTTTATTTAATTCTGTAATCACGTCTAATGATATTTTTCTCTAAAGCCTGGACTAGAAAACATGTGTGGAAATAGTATGCAGGTACTTTTCATGTGGTCAACCCAGATTCTTAGGACCTAAATCTGCTCTGAATTTTTCAGACCCTAGGTCAGGTCCTCAGTTGTAATGTCAAGTCTAAACACAGGCTGAGGAAATAGAAGGCCGTCTCTCTGTTCCCTGCCATGAGAATGAGCCTTGGTGCCTACTCAGTGCCCCTAATCTCAATTCTTGAAATGCTCCAGCTCCTGCACTGGGCAGCAGACCAAAGGGCTCCAACTCTCAGCCAGTCTTATCCTCACGGAAAGACTGAGTTCGGAAATCAGGAGAGAGCTCTCCTGTGATGGTCCTCCTGAAAGCAGGGACAGAACTGGTTCCCAGGTCACCTGGCCTCACTCCAACATTGATCAAGTCCCCTTGTGAGCAAAGCCTGTATCTTCATTCACGATCTAGGGTTTGGCACTACAGGAAGAGAGTGGCCATGCTGGGGACGTTAGTGTCCTGAGGGCAGTGGCACAGGACCAAGCTAGGCCAGGGAGGAGCCAGGGACAGGCTGCTGCAGATTTGCAAGAGCTCATGGCTCTTCTTCTAGGACCCTGTTCCCTAAAGCGACAAGCATGTGGAAGATAATAAAACAGGCTGACAAGGTCTTTTTGGGCTAAATACATTTGTGGGAAACTAGATTAAATAAGCCATTTTCTATTCTTCTTGGGAGTTTTCAAATGCTAAGAGATTTTGAATCTTTAGCAGGAGGCAAGAGTGTGTGGCGTTCCCTGAGCCATTTTGCACCTTTACCCTTTTTTATATTATGTATAATGAGCTTTAGGAAATATGGCTTAAGATGATCTCTGTGACCTTGACCAAGGCCCTCTGTTTCCCTGGCCTTAGTTTCACTACCTGAAATTAGTGATCACACCCATTTCCACCCTTCCTCTAGAGGGTTATGCTGTCCATAATGACCCAGTAGCTCTAGGGTAGGACAGGGCTCATCCTTGGCCTCTTTCCCCAACCCCCTGCTTAGCTGTGATGCTGAGAGGGCCTTCTCCAGCTGAGTGGTAATTTCCTCCTCTTGTCTCCCTCAGCACCACCGTAGCCAGCAGACCAGAAAAGCATACTCCTCGCCACCACCTCTAACACCCCAGCCTATCACTACCCCTGCCCTTCCTTCAACACAGTAGTCCATGTCCAGGCTTTTGGGCCTATGTTAATGCTGCCCCCTCTGCCTGCAAATTTTTCTCCCTTTCTTTCCCCCAAATAACTCCTTTAAGTTCAACTATATTTTTACAGATTTTCTACCTGCTGGGTTCATCCATTTCTGATTGACAGTATAGCTCTATCCAGCTCTACTTGCAGTTCTATCAGTTTTGACTTTATGTATTTTTAAGCTCTGTGGTTAGGTACGTGCATGCTAATGATTATGTTTTCTCCAAGTATTGACCCCCTTTTTCATTACACAATGCCCATCTTTACTCCTGATCACTTTCCTTGCTCTGAAATTAATGTACCTAGTCCTGCTTTCCTTTTACCAATGTTAGCATGCAACTTCATCTCTTTAGTTTCAATCTATGTGTCTTTATATTTAAAGTGAGGGTCTTGTAGACAACCTAAGGCAGACCTAGTTTTTGGATCAACTCTGATAGTCTCTATCTTTAATTGGTGTGTTTAGACTACTGAAATTTAAAGTGATTACTGATGCCATTAGATTAATATTTCCTACATCTATCAATGTTTCCTATTTTATCTGTAGCTCTTTTTCTTCCTTTTTTGTCTTCCATTCTTTCTGCTTTCTGTGGTTTTAATCGAGTATTTTGCTTGATTCCATTGTCAGATTCTGCCATCTGTTTTTCAAGATTCCATTAAGATGTATTTGATCCTGTGGATCCTGACAGGACTCAGGGTCCCTCCTGTGTAATATCAAGGAACCTGGACTTAGCTCTGGACACCCTCACCCAACACTAGCTATTGGCCCATCTATGGCTCCTCCATAGCATTGAATTGGTGTTCTCTAACATCTCCATTCTTGACCTCCAGTCCTGGAATGGTAAGTGCTGGCCTGATCAGTGCTGATGGGATGGAACTGAACCATATTTGTAGGGTAGCAATATACAAATATACATTAATAGGAGTAAAAATATGCCTAAACTGAAAAATGAAAAGCACCAAGAAGCTTTCTTGAAGGATACTCCCTCTTCCCCACATTGACTGCTGCAGTAGTTGAGGTTCTTCCATGCCTTTGGGGCGGGGGTGGAAGGATGCTCCTGCCTTGACTGTCTCACAACTCTTCTGGTCACTTCTGCAGCCTCACCCTAGGACCACTGCCTGTCCCCAGAATGAGGCCCTTGATGAGGACCTTGATGCCTAGACAAGGACAGGACCTTCTGCAGAGTTCCCTAGGGATCACAGGCCATTGTGTCCTACCCCTTTCTCCAGAGGAGGATTGATGTTGTCCCTGAAGAAGGAACGTGGAAAGTCAGGGGAGGGCTTCAGAAGGAAAAGCCATGGTCCTGGATCCAGACCATCATCTAGGCAAGAGAAGCCATCAGGAGCCCAGGGAGCTAGGACAAAGGCCCCACCCTTCCACACAATGTTTTTATTGTAGGTCCTTTGATTCCTGAGACCAGCATTCTCCCTCTCAGAGCTCACAGTCCAATGGAGGAGGCCAGCTCTCCACATAAACACGAGGAGAGCCCTAACACAGACATACACAAGGGGCTCTAGGAACACAGAAACCTGGCTCTCAGAACTCCCCAAACTAAGTGCCATGAGTTCTTTATTACAAAAGGGTTTGGCATCCAGTAGTGCTTAGAAGGTCTCTCCAGGACAAGCAGAATCCTGCAATGTGAGGCTACTCAGGAATCAGTTGTGATGTGAAGGTAGGAAGGAGTTGGAGAGATCATTTGGGGTCAGATCTACCATTCTGGAGAGCATGGATTTGACCTGTAGACCAGCCCCCACACCTCTCAGGGTCCCTGAGATCACGCAGGCCTCTCTGAACTCATATGGAAGTCTTTTTATTTTTGTATTAATAAATGGATAATACAGAGATGTCCTAAGTTAAGTTATAGACCAGGAGAATAGAGGGAGGACATTTTAACTCTGCTTCAAGCTATAGCAAAAAAGCAAAAAAAAAAAAAAAAAAAAAAAAAAAAAAGACCACTTCCTTTCCTGTATGCAGAAGAGTCCCCAGCAAGACCACATTGCATTCTGCTTTTGGAAACAACCAACCAACCAAACACAGATTAGCAAAGATGACTCCTGTGAACTAACCTGCTATCCCAGGGCATTGCCTGTTGTAGGTTCTGGTGTAAACTATTTAGGTTTCTTCTCCTCAAAATGTCATTACAAAACACCCCAGTTCCTTAGGTCCAGTGGCCATTTTTTCAATTGTCACCTGTAGTGGCTTAGGGAATTTGTCCCAGGACTGGTACATTACCTTTTGACTAGCATCTGAAATGACTCAATAATTGCTTTATTTTCCAGAGAATCCTTAGTCTTGAAAGTTTGATTTAACAGTACCAATGGATACCAAGGCATAACTGTTTTCCTCTGAAGTAGTATGGACCTATATTCCAATACTTAAAAAAAAAAAAGAAATTGTAAGGTGGGGAGTGGGTGTAGGCAGAGGGGATCCAGGGAAGGCTTAAGGAAAGGCGGTACCCAACTGTGGGTGGGGATGAGAGCAATGCCCAGAGGGGAGGAGGGCCTCGAAAGGGGAATCAAATTGAGGGGCCGTGAAACCACACACTCTCCTTGCTGGGCCCGCCCTCTGCCCACAGAAAGCTGCAGGGATATTGGCAATGAGGAAGCTCAGGCAGGTGCTGGGGAAGCAGCAGAGTGAGATGGGCAATGCCAGGATGCTGGCAAAGGCATACAGCCGCCCAGGCCTTCAGGGAACCTGGGATCCTGCATGACCCCCCAGGGGGAGAGGTTCTGGGGTGTTCCCCAGGTGGCCTGTACCAGGAACACATTGCAGGAGAGGCCCTGTGGGAGTATGAGCAGCTCCCCTGAAGGCACAGGGGTGTGGCAGAGGAGAGAGAAGAGGCCTGGGCTGACTCATGAGGGGAGAGAACAAAAAAACCTTTGGACAATTCACATACTTAACGTCACATTTAGTTGGTTTGAGAAAACATGGGAAAGAAGAAGTGAAATTTGTGAACTGTGCTGAGATCCATGCAGTTCACTTTAGGGGACAGTTTTGGTACCAATTTATCCCTATTATGCAAATTTCCTCCCCCAGCCGAGGGTTCCCGGTTGTGCCTGGGGACCATGGTGGGCACATCTGCTTCCCCTTGTACCGATTCACCGAGTCTCCAGGGCCCCATCTGCTGGGCCCCAGGCCAGGAGTTTGCTACTGAGGAGGAGGGGCACTGGCCAGAGGTGGCTGCTACTTGAAGACCTGACTCACTTTTGCACTGGAAGGTAATGCATCCTGCCATGAGCAGCCCTGCCCCCAGACATGGGGAAACAGGTCAAAGGATGTCCACCTTCAGGTGGACCATTCTTGGCCTCTTCAAAATGTGGAACCAAAAAACAAACAACAAAAACCGTAACAAAAACAAACCAGGAAGCTTCTCAGTGAGGCTTCTACCTTCCTGCTTAGGAAAATCTGGCCAAGAACTTGGCATTTCTAAAGCACTAGGCCCCAGCTGAGACTAGGGTGCTGAGTCCTCTGCTACGTAAGTTGCTCTCTCAAGTCTGGAGCCCCTCTCCACTGACAAGGCTCTTCCTACCACTCACCACCTCCCATATCGCTTTGAGTATCCTAGACACCTGACCCAGGGACCTTTCTCAGCCACCTTCCATGTTTGATCTGGTCTATTGGACTTGCCTGGGGGCCTCTCTTTTGAATAACGAAAACCCAAGGTGCTCCACTGACGTTCCTTCTCAATAATTTTCATTTCCTTTGTCAATTCCTTCTGTTTCTCTTCTCTTCCACATCCTCCCTTGAGCTTTCCCACCCCCAGAGAGCAGCCTCACATCCTGCTCAAAAGCTTCCATTACAGTCAAGCATGTGCTGATTCCTCCCAAATGCCCTGGCCATGCACTGGAGGTACCCACAGTTGTTTAGATTAAATAAGTCTCAACTCTTCTCTTCAAATTCTCTGCCCATTTTCTCTTTTCTCCTACATAGGATCTGAGACTGGGGGCCAACTCTGCATCTTTATTTCAAAGTACACTAGATTTAATTATTACAAGTAGATGATGATGCAACAAATATTTATTTAGCACCTATGAGGTTCCAGAGAGTCTTATTGACATGAGACTATGGTAGTAATTTAAAACCAACAAACAAAAAACAATGAACCAATCTTGCTCTTATATATTGTATTCCAGAGAAAGATAGTCAAGTCTTCTCTTTTTGGCTGCCTTCTTCTCTAGGCCTGTCTTCCCCACTCTCAGCTCCCTCTGCTCTGGTTAAGCTTTCTCTTTTCTGAGTCACCTGCTCATTTCCCTGTTCAACCTCATCTCCAATTTTTTTTTCTCTTTAAATATCTTTTCTCAGCCAAATTGAGCTATTGCTATCAGACTTTTGGACCTGATGGATTTTTTCCCCCCTGTTTATTCTATCTTGAAAACCCTTTCTTCCTACCTTTCCCCTTCTGATGCTGAAATCTGTCATTCTAGAAAGCTTGGGTTATACCAGAGTTTTTCCTGGGAGCTTTCTCTAATCTCCCACTGAGAAGCCTTTCATTGGGCTTTTACAGCAGTTTATCACTTTAAAGCACTTTTGATTGCACCTTGTTTCCAAATGCAGGGTCACTTCTCATGGTACTCACTTGAGGGTAGGCTCTGGAGCCAGACTCCTGAGTTCAAACACTGGTCCTGGAATTTTCAAGCTGTGTGACCCCCAGGCAGTTTGCTCAGCTTGTCCAAGCTTGGAAGTCCTCACCTATAGAACCAGAGGTAACTATGGATCTTTTCTTCAGTTAATCGTGGAGCACACCTGGCATGAGTGGCTGCTTGTAGCACAGAGTACCTGTGAGGCCCATGATCCTGTGTTCTCCTCTAACCCCAGCACACAACTTGGCACTGAGGAGTTCCTTCCATCAGATGATGCCAGGATTGTGATCAAGAAGAAGTCTATTTACTTTATTTTCAAATTTTCAGTCTTCCTATTTGCAGCTCAAATTCTCAACAAATTAATACATTATCTCAATTCTTCATTGTTAACATCAGGAGCCAGGGACAAGATGTACTGGGACAAAGTGACTGCAGTCAAGTTAAATGTCAAATTGGGTCACTGAGGATGGGGGAGGGATGTAGCCAGCATTGCCTCATTGGGGGAATCAGTACTCTTGTCTGGGTCTTAAACTTATTGACCATAAAGTTTGTTCACCTTGACTAGGTATCTCCTTGATCATCTTGTGCTTTGTTTAGCTTGTGTTTCCAGTGTCCTAAATTTGCCCACTCTGCCTGGCTCTCATTTCTCTTCCTTCTTCCCCACCATTCCATTTCTAGTCCAAATCCATCCCTCCGTCATCTTATGGACTGGTTTTTCCCACAGACTTGGCCTCCTCCTGTGCTCTGCAGGGCTGGAGGGAAGCAGAGCTCTGTAGATCCCAGCCCCACTTCCCTGCTCTGTGAGTTAGCCTCTGTGCCTGCACTGTGGAGACTCCTCTGGTAGGAACCTATTTCTCTAGTGTGAGTTTCAGGGTTAACAACCCTCACCAAGGGCAAGGCTAGGAAATTGACATGCGACTTGTAGATACATGTGGTGAAGACTAGGCTTAGGGAAGACTGCTTTGAAAGTAGGTTTTTATGTGTGTGTTTCTACCCTTTCCTTATGGCTCAAATCCACATACTCCACAAGAGGTGAATCACCAAGATGAACTGGGAACCAGCTGGAGAGGGTCCCTAAGCCAGAGCTTGGGACCACATCTGCTTCTGCCTTCTTACTTTGGGACATGGCTCCCAGGTGAGTCCACTCTTTCATTGTGCAATGGACACATCCTTGAACTTCCCAGGGCAGCTGTAAAGAGGCTCCTCTGGATAACTGGTAGCTACAAAGAAGATGTGCTACGATGGGATGCAGATGGATCTCAGGCTCGCCTGTCATAAATATGAAATGAGGTAAGTGGGAATGAGGAAGGTGCTGTACAAATGCCAGAAGCAGGAAAGTTTAAACAGCCTTGCAGGGAAGGAGCTGGACTTCTTTAGGGGATACGTGAACTTAAAAGCTGCGGGTGGCCACATGGGCAACTATTGGGAAAACCACTGTGGCCACACACTGAAACTGGGTCTCTAATGTAGGTTTTGTGAGTAACAAAGCTAATATGTTGGTTTCCCACTTTCTGATGATCTAGTATGTATGAGTTGTTTCAAACTCAGGAGGGGAAAAGAGACACATAATCAATTGTTCCTTTACCCTAAAATATTATGGGATGGGGCTCAAGAAGAAGGTCAAGGCTGTAACTGCTTCAGGGTGGAATAGGACTGAAAGTCTGCTTACCCTGAGTGGAGGGATGGCATCACACCTGGTGGGGGTTGCATGCAGACCTTCAGCTCTAGGAATGTTTAGGAAGGAGGTGCTAGAAACTGCATATTGAACAGCCACTTACTTAAGTGATACTGGACTTCGTCTAAGAACCAAACCTTTGGGGATTATCAGAAGTTTTGGTGCCTGGACAGGCTGGAGTGGGTAAGGGCAGCCTTTCACAGGACTGGGTTTGCTCAGAACTGGTTAACAGTGGGAGAAGCCAAAGGCAGTTTGGGTTGATGAGGGCAGCATGATTCTCAGGGCCAAAGGGAATCCCTTTCTGCTTACTTAGAGCAGTGGATTTGGGGAAAGACATCTAAGACAGGAACTGTGTGGCAACAGTAATATACTGGTCCCATCTCTGCATGGGAGCTGTGCTAGTTGGTTGCTGCCTTGGGCTTTGGTGCAGAGAAAGGGTCAGAAGTTTCCAGAATGATGGAGGAATGTGGAGTTCCTACTTTGGTCATCTGAGAACTTCCCCTGAACCTTTTACCAATTGCTCAATTCTCTGAATGTCTCTTTTGCTCCTTATTCCGTTCTGGAGTTGAGAGGCCAAAACAGAAAGACATGACCTTTGGAAAACAGTCAAAGGAACTGTTTCTTGAGTCTGAGTCCGTTGATGAGAACATATGAAGGATTTACCAAAGGATTCACCAAACTTCTTTTGTTTTGATAGAAAATATGTTGGATTAATTGGAAATGGGATCAGGGATCTTGGGCTTCCCAGTCTTTAGCTCCTAATCCTTAATCTCGCATTCAAAATTAAAATACAGCTTGATGTTTAAATTTACACCACTCCTCAAAAGTGAAGTGAGCAGCTGTTTCCAGTTTTCTCTTCTGACCAGAAATAGGTAAATGAATGCAAATGGTCTACAGCATCAAGAGATGAGAATAATTCTCACAACTACTTAAAATTAAAGGTAGTGAAATGCAAGAAATAAAATATATCATTATCTTGAAGAGTTTTGGAACCTCTCCTTCATGTCTTCACTGTGTGGTCTCCAGGATGAGGTGGCCAGTGGCTCCCTTTTGCAGGAGGTTTTCAATGCACATTTATTAAGCTTCCGTGGAAACTGAGCTGCAAATCTCTTTTCTATAGTTTTACAAATGTATCCACAGATAGGGTCCTTACTTTCTCTGTCAAATCCCAACTCTTTTGAATTACTTCCACTCCTTAGTTTGAGCCCAGGCTATTTTTAAATAATGTAGATATTCTTTTGACCTGTGATCACTGAAAAATACACTAGGTATAACATGAAATAAATTTCTAAGTGGTGTCTAACCATGTGTGTGTGTATATGCATGAACAATATGCTCTTTCAGTGAGGAAATCTGAAAAGGCTAAAAAAGATGCTATCTTGCTAAAAGATGTTTATGAAAGTACTCCTTGGGTGCTGTTGTCAGGGCTTGATGTGACAAATCAAATACTTTATTTACTTTCTTTGAGTTTCAATTCCTTGGCTCCAACATCCTGCCACGTGAATTTAACCACCTCACTTTGTTTTTTGGATCTGAACTCAGATGTTTGGTTATTCATCTGAAAAGGACAAAGGATTTCCACCACAGAAAGGTTTGTGACCATACAGTTTTACAGCACAGCAAATGCAAGCCTCATGGCATAGGCCCAGCCCTGGCATGGGAGAGCAGTTTTGAGATGACTACCCTCAGGGCACAACTCTGAGCTCCATGTGTCCTCTGAGCTCCCACCACTGTGGGCATATGCCACGCATGGATTTGTGGTGGTTTGCTGTGGGGAGCAGCAGATGTAGTGCTTGCCACCCTCTACCTCCACCCACCCTCAAGACTGACTTGGTTTTCCTAAGCCCTGCAGTTACAGATGGGAGGAGGTCAATCTGCTGAGCTGAGTAGCTGAACCTGCTGGAACCATCTCCTACTGGTACTGCAACTGTCTCAAGCTTATCTCTTCTTCCTCACATCCTATGATTTAAGTGGGAAGGAGTCTAGAGAAGATTCCTGCTTTGTTGTGCCTTCTCATATACTAGTGAGGACTTCACAGGAGAGGGCAGACAGAGTATTTGTTGCATTTATTTGTTCTATCACTACAGAAAAGCATTTCAAAATGTGTACAAAAGAATACTCTGTCCCTCCAGTGGTACATCCTTTGATCACAGCTAAACAGAGATAATTAAACACTGTCATGGAGGCAGATTGGAAAGATGACTGCATTTTCTCATTCAGAGTCCTGTGCATGTGTACCTGCCCAAAGGGAGGAAAACTAAAGCTGTATTGGATACAAAGGATTTGACCTCAACAATCACCACACAGAATATTATAAAAAAGTGTATTAGAAAGTATTGGAAACAATATTGCATATTAATATCTGGTTACACTTGTTCACAGTGAGTGCTCCTGCACCAAAAGCATCTGTACTTTTTTATCCTGATACCTGTACATCTTAAGTCTAATTTTGGTTCATTTTAAAAACATTGAAATGGATGTGGAATGAAGGAGATCTGGGTTTTAAATAGAGTTGAACATTATTGATGGAATGGAAGAACTGAGGAATAAAGAAATACATTTGCTCATGATGTGTCTACGTAAGTCTAGTTCAACTTGATTTTGTTTTGGCAAGAAGGGGATGTTATGAGAATCATAATGTAGTCCAAACAAAAGAAGATAAAAGCACAAAATAGAAAAAATAAAATAAAAACATAAAACAAACCCACATCTTCATAACAGGTGGCTCTCTTTCTCAGTGAAGATTCTAAAGTTTATTAATTATGACTGATTCTAAATTTGAAATGGAACATGCTGGTTTCTGAAGCAATTGGTGCTGGGAAATGCCCTTTGGTGATAATGCAATGATAATGCAATGATGTTTAGTGACTCCTTCACTAGGACAAGGACACACTCTAAAGTACAACTTACAGAAAGAACCTGGGATAGGGAGCGTAGTCCAGGCATTCCACAGGAAGCAGGGATGACAGGTAGGAGAAGGGAATGAGAAACAGCAGTTGCTGTCATCAACAGCTCAAGCTGATACTGGTGACCTCCCACCTCTGACATTTATTTGAAACACAATGGGAGTGCATGGAATCTAGGCACACTTCAGTAGACAGCCATACTCAAGACACACACTCATGCCATCATACAACGGAACAAACCACAGAAGAAAAAATGTGAGGTCATGCAAAATCCTACTTTTACCAGCTAGAAGAAAAACTTCAGCAACTTTTTGGTACAGAATATGGCCGCCTTTCAAACATAATTTAATTACTTGTTGACATAATATGAAACCTTACTTTAAATACAATAGTTCCAAAAAAATGCTGTTACAATATAAAACCACAACAAAAGGTGTGCAAATAGACATTTATATTGGCTATAAAAGGCAGTGAGAGGAAGGGACAAAGCATTTTAGAAAAGAACTCCTGTGACCACTATTTACAGTTCTGGCTTAAGCCTTGCTTGAATGCCACTGGAAAAAACTCCCTTCAAACAACTGAATTTCTGGGATGCATCAAAATGGAGAGGGCAGGTGAAATCTGTTGACAAACTGGAAATCTAAGAAGGTTCTCACCTCGAGCAGATGAATTTGGATAAGGCGTGTCTCTGCAATTGCATATTGAATAAAAGCCACCCATAGCCCTCGTTCCTCCATCTCTTCCTTCACTCAGTGCATTGGTGTGGCAGAGACTAAATTATTACAATTATAATTTTATTTCCAGTTTCAAAATGCCACACTGTTCTGGAAGCTAAGAAATCCATGACTCAAGAATGACATCTTTGTGAACTCTGCTCCTTCAATGAAACTCAAGTGCACATGAGGAAGAATATTTGTGAACACTGAAAGGGAATAATTCATTTATAGAATTTAAAATCATTCCAAAGGAGCACAAGTCCAGCTTGAGACTGCTGACTGGGAAAAGACTTCAAAGTGCTTTTTACCTTTGGAAAGCTTCCCAGACCTTTGACTGGTTTAGAATTCATTTAGATCAGTGGTTCCCAATTAGAGGTGATTCCCCCCGCCCCAAAAGGACATTTGAAAATGTCTGGAGATATTTGTGGATGTCAACTGTAGGTACTGCTGGCATCTACTGAGCAGTGACCAGGGATGCTGCTAAATATTCTATAATGCACAGAACCAGTGTTTATCCAGCCTTAAATGTCAGTGGGGCTAGCGCTAAGAAGCCATGGATTAGACTAAACGTTGAGTCGCTAATGTACAACCTCCCCTCTCTTTCTACAAGTTTATGTTTACCTTGGATAGTTCTGGTGAAGACAAGTACTGTAAACATTTAAAATTGTATGCTCTTTTTTTGTTGAGTTTGGTGGAAAGTAATGACTTTAAAGGTATGATTAATCTTGAGGAAGACCCTTCCTGGTTGAGATTAGAATTCTCAAACATTTACTTGGACTTTGGCAGGCATCCATATCTTAGCATGAGTGGGTGGGTTCTCACTTCCAGCACTACCTTCCTCTTTCCTGTGAGACTGGATTGGTGTTATTCTCTGGGACCCTGAGTTGGTCATACGATGGCCCAATATATATCAATACCCTACTGGGATAAAGGGTGCAGAGCCATGTGTCATATTTATATGTGGGCATATCACAATACTTTGCCTTTATGGTAGAGAGTTTCAGAATATTTGAACATGTAGTTTTTAACATGTGAGCTCAGTGAGCAACTGGGATGCTGGGTTCCACATATCTCATTGATTTGAAAATGAATGGTCATTCTAAATCACCATTTTATGGGTTTTCAAACCATAGTACTATATAGTAAAGGAAGGAAAAGAAATTTACCAACATTAAGAAATCCAGGTCTGCTACTACAAACAAGAATATGGTCAATTGAAATAAAGGGTTAGGATTGGGCTGTGGTCTTAGGGAGAACCAGCCCTAGAAAGGAACAGATACATAAGTATGGAATTGGAAAGAAAGCTTTGGTTTATGAGGAATTTAACTGTTTGGGAAGTTAAAAAAGAATTAAGGTCCAAATTTCAGGACAGGTGTTTAAAAATGTAGTGATAGGGCTTAGGGTCATTACAGGTATGGAGAACGATAAAGCAGAGGTTAGTGATTCCCCAGATTTGCCCACAAGGATCACTGAGCTCATGCCACCTGGCACCAAGCCTCAGGAGCTTCCCTGTCATCTGGGCAAAATTTCAAACCTCAGAAGGTGAGAAGCAATCTAAAAGGCTTTTCAATCCTTCTGTCCTCCGTTTGCCCAGAGATGCCCAGCACACAACCTTTCCTGATTTGATTTCCTATGGGAAATATGACAATATTATCTTTTACGAAGTGTAGTCTTTCTACTCTGGATGCTGGTGGCCCATGTCTTTGGCCTCACCATGGGTTGCTGGTCCTGCTGCTCACCTTGCAGAGCTTCCTGGGATGGCCACACCTCTCCAGTTCTACTCACAGCTTCTGGGGACTTGGATTACACCTGGGTGCATGAACTCCATGCTTAGTACAGGGACTGCCATGCTCCTTCCCAAGCACTGGCTTGTTTTATTTAACTCTCTGAAAATCCAGACTAATTGGAAAAGGGGGATGCTAGGAAGCCACAGGTGAGGGAATTTTAGCTAGTAGTCTACAGAAACGTCTAGGAACATAACAGTTCTGAATGCTCCTGATGCAGGTCTGCCTCTAACAATAAAAATCTTGTTTTCAAAAGCAAATCAAATCCCCAATCAACCAACTGAAAAAAAAAAAAAAAAGCCACCTAAAAATCGGCACCCAACATTACAGGTTCCGCGAGGTCCACACTGCCAGCAGGAGGGGGTTGAGGGTGGCAGTCCTTGTGCTTCTGGGATCTGGTGGGCTGCGGCTTTAGCTCATGTGGAAACGGTGCTCCCCCCGTGTGATGTGGGAGGAGAACTCGTACCTGTCCTGGCTGTGGTAGCCGCACATGTTGCACTCGAAGGGATCACGAAAGCCATGGCAGCCCATGTGGATGGTGTACATGACGTGATCCAGGAAGAGCACCCTGCAGTGTTCGCACTTGTACACCTTCACCTGCTCGCCGCTGGTGCTGACCACGCGGAAGGCATCCTGCGAGTTCTCGGAGGCCGCACGCAGCACCTCGTAGGCCCGTTGCTCCTCCTTGAGGGCCAGGCCATTGCGGGCGTGCGGGTTGATGTGGTTGGTCAGGTAGATGAGGCCGCCGCGCTGCTCCTCCGTGTTGCTCTCGGTGTCCGTTGAGTCTTGGCAGCTGTTGCTCGGGGAGGCCTCCCGCTCCGAGGATGCCGACTTGGCCTTGGACAGCAGCAGCAAGTTCTCCACGGCACTGTCCTGAGCAGAGTGGTTAGACCTTGGCGGGCCCTCTGAAGGGGGCTTGTGCAGCTGGTACATGGGACTGATGACCGGGACCACCTCAGAGCCCCCAGGGGGAGTCTGCACCAGGGGACGCAGGGACTCGGCCCCCAGGTAGTTGATGGCATTGTTGATGGCCTGGTCCATCACATGGGAAGTCATCATCTCGTTCTCCTTCTCGTAGCTAGCGCTGCTGTCGTAGGGCATGTCTGACAGGCACTTTTCCCCTGTGGGAAGTAGGTGACAGTGAGTGAAAGCTACACCTGGAGTGTAGGGAGGCTGGACCA
>JAJEJO010005245.1:43794-62023 GCA_020662805.1 Glaucomys volans
CCAAAACTGTGGGTCAAAATAAACCTTTTTTCATTATAACTTGATTATCTCAGGTATTTCATTTCAATGATGGGACATTGACTAATGCAAGCTTACTTCCCCTGGTAACTGAAATCTGAGACTAGATTTGGATTTATGTAAAAAGCTTTGGAGTATACATTCTAATAACAACATAAAATTAAAGATACACCTTTTCAATACTTTACTTGTAATTCTAGTATGAAATCATGGCTTAATTAGCCAATTCACTGATTAAAGCAACAATTTTGCACTCTTATTGCCAGGACCACTGACTTGGGTTACTTCCAGTGATGGTAAATGAGTAAGTCAGAGCACATGAGGCCACCTGTGGCAATGTCTGAGCTCTTTGCACTTTATTCTTCAGTCTTTCTTTTTCCTTCCTTCAACACATCTGGTTGCCCAGAAGGGATGAGAGTTGAGCAAGTGAAAATGTTCCCTGTACTCAACAGCACACAGGGAGCAGGGAGCATGCACATTAAAGCGTAATTCATCTGCAAAGGAAGGCTTGTATGGAAGTGTAACTCAGGATTCTAATCTCATAAGAGGTAGCCAGCTGAGTGAGCTTTTGTGTCTTGGTAATGGGACAGCCAGAGGGAAGGGAGGAAAGAAAGGGCCCACAGCTTTGATGAGACTCAGTGAAAGTCTGAGGGCCAGAGTCCTGGGTGCAGGGGTGGTGCCAGAGTGGTAGACAGGAGGGACAGGCTCTGCTAGACAAAGTAGAGACCATCCAAAGAAAAACAGAAGCCACTGAAGGGTCTGAAGAAAAAAGAGTCCTTTACAGTAAGTGTGGAGAGAACAGACTGAATAGGCACAAGTGAGGCAATGACCAGGAACTCTCCTCAAAGTCTTGGTTATGGGTGACAGTGGCCAGTGAGGGTGGTGGCAGAGTGGGATCCCAGTATGCCCACCCACTTTGTCTTCACCTGAGCTACTCCTTACTAGCTTGTAAATTTATGAATAGTCCTGTGACTATTAATGACTGACCAGGAATATATGCTCCATCATGCTAAGAAGTCTCCTTGAAATTGTGTTCCTTATTCTTAATGAACATGTATCACATAGCAGCTTGGTTTCATTTGTTCTCATCTGTTGGTGGTCAGAAGTGGTGCGTGCCCTGATAACATACAATGTGATCCTATAGAAAGCTTGTCTGTGGTCAGTGAAACTCTGTCAGAAATGGGACAAAATGAAATTTTTGTGCAGCTAATGGTAGGGACCAAATAAGTCATATTTCCCTCCATCTAAGGTTAGATATAATTGCATAGCAGTCCTGAAACCATGCACATGTCTTGTTTTTGTGATGGGGTTCTAGATGTATTGTTCCACTAAATCCAGAACAGAATGAACTTACTCTGGTTTGTACTCAAGCCTATCTCTCTACCAAATCTTGGCAAAGAGAGGAGGGGAGTGAGCTTGGTCTCAAGATTCTGCTAAATGTAAGTGTGTAGTCACACCAAAATTGGTGCTTTCTTATGGAAACATCCTGTTTCTCCCTAAAGTCACAGTTCTGTGGTTTCCTCAGTAACCACTGAGGCTGTTGTTTTAAAACTCAGTCTCAAAAACAAATGAGTATAGGAAAAAACAAACCTACATTCCAGATATCATGGCATACTGAAGCTACCTACGGAATTACTCTTCCTTAATATCCAACAAAATGAGAAAAATAAAAGCCAATGAAATTTACCAACAACAATCAGCTAAAGAAAAGCATATCCTATTGAGATATCTCTCTTTCTCTCTAAGGAAAGAAACGAAATTCTTGCATGAGATAGAGGAAAAGCTTGGCTGCTAATCTCATTTCCAAAACCCTCAGGTAGGAATCAAACCACGTGTTCAACATTTCCTCTAATATCCTCATATTTACACAGAAACAATTAAAATAAGCATCCCTTTCCTCTTCTGATCAAGAGCATTTGAATCCTCTGTTAGCAAAAGCCAGATGATTCTGGAGAAGTGAGCAGACAGGCTAGCTCCCTTGGACAGAAGGAGGGCATTAATGATTTGGGCTGCTGAAGGAGATGTGCCCAGACCCTCCAAGTATCCCCCAGGGGACAGGAAGCACTACAGTGTTTCTGGTTTAGGGAATTTAACCAGATTTTAAAACAGGAGAGTGAGCAAAGGGAACATCTTCTAACAAAGGAAGCACTTTGCCTCATCTGAACTCCCCCAACCCCATCCTTGGCATTTTTTCAGGATTTAAAAACGTCGATAGCTCTCAAAGGAAAAAAAAATGTCTCAGATACAATGGGAAGAACATTGAAACATCAATCAAGCTATATCAGACCAAGTAAAATAAGCAGGATGAAAAGAAGTGTCAGGGTTACTATAAAAATATTTTCTAGCAATACAAGGACAGAAAGAAAGGAAAACAATTAAGTCCATCCTTGGGAACAAAAACCTAATTCAAGGAGATAACTCCTAATGGCTTCATGACATGGAGCCAATTTTTAAAAATTCAGATTTAACATTCAAACTGAAAAGAATAAAAAGAAAAAGGGGAAGAATGAAAGGAAAAAGGGGAAAAAAACAAAGGAATTTCAGATTTGGACAGTGAGTTCCAAAACAATATTATTGCATAAGTAGTAGGAATAAGAAACAGCAAGCAATAGAATAAAATGTACTAAAAATTGAATTATTATCTTAGAGGGAAAACGCAAAGTAATAATAGTGAATAAATATTTAAAAGACAAAGAAATAAAAATAAAACTTAAAGACATGCTAACAGATATGGAAGACAAATTATCCAACATATGGATAACTGGCATCCCTGATTAGAGATCATAACAAATAAACATAAAAGATACATAAAAGTGTATTGTCAAGAAATAAAGAGAAAAAAAGGGAAACTTCAAATTAAAATGGTAGAAAATTTTTACTTGGATGCAAAACACCAGGATGCATCCCAGTTAAGGCATGTGACTTTAGGGTTAAACAAAGAATTCTCAAGGCATTCAGGGAGAAAATGGAAATGACCATAAAGAAAAAAGAATTACACAGGACTTAGATATCTCCATAGCAACATTCAACAAATAATATCAACATGGCAGGATCTAGAATTCTCAGAGAAAAGAGGAAGAGTCACCAAAGAAAAAAGGAAGTGCCACCAAGGTCTGTCAGAATGCTGTCCTGGTCCAGAGGTAACAGGTGGACATCCTCACACACATAGTGGTGGAGGGAATGGAACAGCTGTGGAAACTTTCGAATGGGGGGTTGAATGTCAAGTCAGCTTCATGAAGAGATTAACCAAAATAAAGATAAACAGTGGTAAAAAGGACTGTGCTTGATTCTTGAATCTATTTAAATATACAGACGGTAATAAATAGCTATACTACTGTGTCAAACTGAGTACAGAGCAGAATGTGAATGTTTTGAAGTTGGACAATATAAAAACTATAATGTAACTGTGAACATTGAAAACTGGGATAATATCCTTATTTTTCAAAGAAATGAACCAGTAGATACTGCCTCCATTGATACAAGTCGATTGAAAAATGATCCCATGTGTGTACACACACACACACACACACACACACACATACACAAACACACATACACACCGAACTGGGGACTAAACCCAAGAGCAGTCTACTGAGCAATATCCCCTGCCCTTTTCTATTTTTTTAAATATTTTTTTTAGTTGCAGGTAGACACAACACCTTTATTTTATTTATTTGTATATGGTGCTAAGGATCAAACCCAGTGCCTCGTATGTGCTAGGCAAGCGCTCTACTACTGAGCCACAACCCCAGCCCCCTTTTCTATTTTTCACTCTGAGACAGCACCTTGATAAGTTGCTCAGGCTAGTCTCAAACTTGTGATCCTCCTGCCTCAGCCTCCCAAGGTACTGGGATTACAGGTGTGCACCACTGTGCCCAGCCATAATAAATATTTTAATCTTAGAGTAATCCTTTAAATAATGATATTCCTATCAACTATTTAATTGAAGATCAGTCAGTCCTCCAGTTTTATTTGGGTTCTTTATTATCTCTTAAATTGAAACAGTGTTTAACATGATGGACTCTTTATGAAGGCATTTATTTCATATCTATCTTGATCCACCTCTCCATCACCTTATTGACTCATATGCATGTGATGGAAAAATGTTTAATATTGGTAATTTATGGATGTTGGGTTTCATGATGATTTAAAGACATTAATCTTTGCATCAAAAACAGTTTTTACTTTAACCATGTATCATTTTAATAATGCAACAGGGAGTCTTATACAAAAGAAAATATACTAAGATAGTTATGAAGGTTAGCAGGAGTATTGATCATTGTTATTTTCCTCTTTGTGATTTTTGCATTTTAAAAATGTTCTCATCCTAATCACCATACAGACCAAAAAAAAAATGAGCATAATTGTTTAATATAAACCCTTCCTGACTGGATTCATTGATCCATTTCAGAGGATCTTAGCAGGTGAGATCTTTGATGTATATTATCATTGTATAGACATCATGAGGCATGTTGCTGGCAAGACAAATACTTCTTCATACTCTGCCAATCTGATTTAAAATTTTTTGTCATAGCTCCTGTATCAGTAAGTTAAACTTTTCTGAGCAACAGGAAAATAATACCATCTTAACATTTTTAATGTCCTTTCCAGTGTTGAAAGCACGGCCACATCTAGTATTCTTTATGATCCTCAGAATAGCTCCAGGAAGGAGGAAGGGATGCAGACCCAACCCATTTCAGAGATGGTGACAACAAGTGTAGGGCTGCTCAAGACCAGCTTAAGGTCACCTGACAGCCACAGCTGGAGCTGTACCTAGGAGCAGCTGGACCAGAGCTCTTTCAATGGCAGCACTACTGGACCAGCAGGTAATAAAGAGCTAGGTTCCTATCCTCCTCAGTTTACCTGAAGGATAAACAGGATTCTAGAGGTGAAGAATGGGCCTTTGAGATCTATCTCCCTTTTAATTTTAGACATGGAGAATCTGGGACAAGTTAGGAATAGTTGATAGCAATGCCATCAAATTTGAGTAAAAATGAGCTGGACATTTTAAGGCAGCAAGAAGCACTGTTTCAGACTTGAACTGCCAATCACCAAGTCCCAGGGAAACAAGAGAACCTAGAGCTACTTTGAGGCCTTCCGTCCAGACTCTGCTTGTGCTATCCTGGTTTGACTGTTCCCACGATGTTTCTTCCTCTTATGTTAACCTCTTCCCTGAAGACTTCATTCTCATCTGAGCTTTACTCCCTTGGAACACTTTTTCTTCTTCTTTTTGGTCTTGTTTTGTTTTTTCTTTTTAACAGAGAGGCATGTGAATCAAGGCAACATCCACACTGTGGTCTCATTGGGGTGACTATGGTAGAGTTTCACAGATGTTCCAATTGGTTTGATGTCTCCAAAAGCTAAAGGGGACTGCAGATGTGCCCTTATCAGAGCATATGGCATTATTCAGGTCCCTAATTCAACACAGAAAGTCATATACTACTTCCTAGGGTCAGTAACTCTTTACAACCCTTGGACACACTCACTGCTTCCTCTCTTGTCATCTCCCAAGTTGCTCCATCAAACCCACACTTACTGCCCATATCAAGAGCCCCCCAGTCGATGCTGCCTGCCCAGGGAAGGAGCTGGGACCCTGTGATTGGTGCACCTGGAAATCTCATTCACTGTAACTGGTACCTCAGCCCAAGACCTTGCCCCTACTCTGCTCAAGAAATGGAGGATCTCCCTTGCTCTCATGGTCATAAGGCTCACAATTACATCAGCCCACAGGGTATCTCCAGGAAGTAGCTTTATTCATTTCCTTATTTTAAACTGAATACTTTCTTGTCATGTTCTCCCAACCACCAATCTATGACAAACCTCTATTTCATCAACAGATCAACATGGAACCCTATTTGAAGCTGCAAGAGGAAGGCATGCCCAAGAATTTGACCTCCTCTGGGTTCCCTTCTCTGGGGCCCCAGGCCTCATTAACTACTCTTCTACCTGCAACCCCTCTCCCAGCACCAATTTCCCATGGGCCACCTATGCACAAGGTCCTTGAAAATCAGCATATCAAAACCAGAATTCCCTCCTGTTCTAGAACCTGGATTTATCTTTTCTGCAAATGGTATACTACTCTAGACTGTGAAACCCATTATTTCCTTCACCAAATCTCTGCCCTAACCCTCCATTCCTCTTTCATCAAACCTCCCTCCTCTCTCTGTTGATGCCATCACTCGTACAATTTCCCTTTTCCAATCCATCTGTGGCCCTTGCTCTCTTTCCTTCTCAAGCTGTTGCTCCCATTAAAAATATGCCCATACTTTCTCCTGCCTTCTAAATGAGAACCCATCTCTCACATTGTCATGCAAAGGCCATTCCTCACATGGTCAGAGCTTTTTGGGACAACTTCACTTTCACTGCTTCCTGGTGGGCACATGAGCAAAGGCAGAAACACGCCTGCTCCTCCTTCACCACCCACACACCCCATTCTTGCCCCCTCCACCATTGCCATTTCCTTATTTTTATCTGTCTGTCTAGAATCCTGCCTGACTCCTCCAACTTCTTGAATGTGCTGAAATCCTACTTCTCCTGCAAATCATCTCAACCTCATGAAGTTTCTACTGGTCCTCCTTCCTGGACAAGATTCTTCCTGTGATAATAGCTGATCTTCATACTGAGGACTTTTAAGCCTTCTCACATCCTTGGGGTCATGTTATGTCTCTGTGAGACCCATAAAGATAGAGCAAAGGCTTTGGGAGACTGAGTCATTTTCTGAGGCCACAGGGTTAATGAGTGGCCCTGCAGTGACCTCAGGCCTGATCCTAATGAATGCCACTCGGGCACCTGCCTCAATGTCCTCCTTGCTTTTCCAGCATCTGGCCAGGATTGCAGGTATGGATGTATCTTCTATTGTGCAGACAACAGCTCTTCAAGGAAGAGGGGCCTCACTCTGCATATTTATTCCTCATAGGGGCTGAATGGTCAAAATAATAGGCCTAGCTGTGTCTCCCCTTCACTAGGCACTTCTCAGGGCCAGTTGCTGTGTGATTCCTCTTATTAACTCTCCTGGTTCCCCACAAGGGGAGCATTATGGGTTTCTTGTGAAAAGTGGGAATCTGAAGCTCAGAGATGGTGGTGAGGATGTCTCACTGTGTGATGGGCCTCCAGGCTCTCAATCCTGGGCATACTAACCTGATCACCCTCAGAGAAACAGTGACCACAGGCAGATCACACCAAGGAGGGCTGCAGATGCTTGCAAAATTGCATCTGAGAAAAACTTGTAGGAGAAAGGAGGTCAATATAAAGAAACTTATTGGAAAAATGCTAAGATATTTAAGACATATTAAGTTTACCACTTTTTGCTTTTCAAAAGATAAGATTTTTTTCCTCTCCTCTACTCTCAACTAATTTCCTCTTGAGTCTATAATACCCACAGTTGTTTTTTAAGAGACAGCAAACGTTTTAACTCTTACCAAGGAATTTCTGAGGCATAGAGCTCTTACGTCTGGCGACGTTACTTGCTAGTCTGTCCAGCACGAGGGATCTCTCTGATCCCATCTTGCACAGGTCTTCTGCCATCTCACTGTGATTAGTTTCTTCTTTAATGACTAAAGTCAAAGACAGTTAGAGAGGCCAGTTTAGAAAGGCTTAGGTTTAAAGGAGTCTATTGTGTCCAGTGTTATATCTGACATACGAGAGTGAGGCCTACGAGAGTGAGGCCATTTCCTGAGATTATGTCTAATCTTCCCAGAAACCCTGCCAGACAGACAGAGCCTGGGTTATAGCAAGGGCAATGACCAGCCACCTGCTCATGCTCCTTCCTATGACACCTATGAACCACACCTTGTCCCCAAGACCATAAGAACAAGTACCAGCACCATCACCTGATACTGGGCCCAGATTAAGTAACTGTGTCACTTTGAAGAGTCCTTCTAACCCTTCAAAATACAAATCCACAACCTCAATCCATCCTACCAACAGCCCTCTGAGAATGAAAGAACTTCCAGATCTAGAAAAGAACTAGGATTCTGACTCCAGTTTCTGGCACAGAGAACTAAGACATAGGGGATCCTATAGCACATCCTGGCAAGGTGGGGGCAGAACCCCAAGCTCCTTATCCTTGAACAAAGAGCAGACTCCTGACAGTCAAATAACACGTGCACATTGAAAATAGAGATCATGACGGCAAATGAAAATGAAGTCTTCTTCTAGTCGATCTCTATTTTTCTGTATTAGCTCTTTGTTTTTTATTTTTTTTGTACTGGGGATTGAACCCAGGGGCACTCCACCACTGAGCCACATCCCCAGCCCTATTTTGTATTTTATTTAGAGACAGGGTCTCACTGAGTTGCTTAGGGTCTCGCTAAGTTGCTGAGGCTGGCTTTGAACTCAAGATCCCCCTGCCTCAACCTTCCAAGTGCTGCGATTACAGGCGGGCACCACCGCACCCGGCTCTATATTACATCTTTTTATGATTGAAGATATAGGTTTACATCCTGCATAATCACATCAATATTGACTTCTAGTTTTTACGGCTAGGATTTTTGAAATATAACTCTTTCACGTCCCTGAAATTTATCCCAATGTTTAAGGAGTGAAATGTAAGTTGACCATCTTCCACATATCTAAAAATTTCTCTAACACCCATTCTGCTTGATGCTCCTTCTTGTCAGATACTTTGTGCTGATTTTCACAAGGTTTTCAGGTGTATCCATTTCTATTATTGATTTATCTGTATGTTCTTTAAAGAGTTCCACATATTATAACCACACTTTCATATAGTGCTATCATTGATTTTTTTTGATTCATATGTGGTTACTTAATTCTGAAAAGATTTACAAAGCAATTTTATATAAAGTCATGCCTTTATTTGGGAGGATGTCCATGGATAGTGTCCACACTGCTATCCCTCTTCAATCTTCCTTATTCTTTCTTGCCTTGGTGTGGTTTGGTCACTTTCTACACTATGCCTGCGATGAGTATTCCTAAGTATTTTATGTCTTTATTAATATTATGAACACTACTTCAAAAACACATATTTTGGATGCTATTGCTGATATATTTTATTTTCTAACAGCATTTCTAATCAAATAGGCCAAGGTATATAGCCCACACCCCAATTTATAGGAAGGATATATATAGATTCATAAAACCCAATGCTACTGGTTGTACACTTGACCTATCTGGCTAGCATGCTCATTTACTGGACCTTCCTCTGTAAAAGAGGGCCCAGTGGCCTGTCTGCATTGCCTGCACATTTCACATGGGATTTCTCCCTACCATACCATAAGCTTTGACCCCCCGAACTAACCACAGTACGGGAAATGTGAACCAAAAGCTCCAAAAACTCTGGCTACACCATCCGTATTTACTCCTCAATTTGTGTACTTGAAGTTCAAGAGAAACTTATTTTTTTCCATAAGGATATTAGGAAATTGCAACAGGTGACCAAAAGCCTCTTACTAAGGAAAATAATAGTCAGAAAATAAATCTTTTTTCATATGCTTTAAACTAGGCATTGTATTTATTTAATGGACCCAACTGATAAGGGACTGGAGGAGCCAAGAGATTACTCAACAGTCCCTCTGAGCACTGATGAGGGCTGGTCTCTGAGGGATATGGGTGATAGGAGAAGGGGGAGGTCAAAGAAGGTGCAGGTTCAACTAGCCCTGGCACAGCAGAGCTAACATGACCAAGACCCAGGACTTGCCTGCCCTCCCAGCTCCACATGTAGTCGAGAATTTAACTTTCGTTAAAGTCCTTTTATGGATCTTCTCAATGCTGCAAGTTCCTTAAACCAGTACTTACTGTATATTTACAAGGGCTAGGTGTCAACAATGATTAAATAAAGCTATCTGCCTGCCCAAAGGCACACTGTTAAAGGCTTAGTCCCCAGGGTGACACTAGTGGGAGGTGGAAGAACTTTTGAGAGGTGGGGTCTTGGGTGAGACTTAGGTTACTGGGGACATGCCCTCAAAGGGTACTGTGGGATTCCAGCCCTTTACATCCCTGCTCCCTGGCTCAGGATGGAAGCAGTTTCACTCCACCACATGCTCCTCTCATGATGTGCTACCTTGTCACAGGTCCAAAGCATGGGAGCAACCAATCACCAACTGGAACCTCCAAAAATGTGAGACCCCAAATTTTCTCTTTGTAAATTAATCATATGAGGTATCTGATATAGTGTCAGAAAGCTAACACACACACTGGCTAATGGGATTAAATCATGCTTCACATTTTTAACAAGAGGCAGGAAGAACTCAATGTCATTAAAAGTTAGCACACCTGGCTCTGTCTGTGGCCACACTGAGGTCAGATGACTGCATCTTGCTAGAGAAGCCTTCACACTTACTGAGAACAGGGACAGGAAGACATTGCTGTAGTGTTCCCAATCATCTGACCACCAATAGGAACAGATTAACATTTTAAGGTAAAACCGATTCTCACCACATGGAAACAAAAAATTGCTATCACTGGCACACCAGTTTACTGACAAAGACATCAATGGAGAATGAAGTTTCAGGTGTCCATCCATCAGAGACCTCAACTTCTCTCTTGTGATAAGTCCAGGATGTATGTCTAGGCTGCCCGTTCTCCTGTCTACTTGTTCTCTTGTGCTTCTCTCAGGATACTGCTCTGAGGATGACCAGGCAGGCACTATCACTCACATTTAAAAGATGAGGCCTGGTGTTGTGGTGTGGAGTATTTCTCAAAGGCTCATGTATTGAAGACTTGGTCCCCAGCTGGGGAAGCTATTGGGAGATGGTGGAAACCTTAAAAGTTGGGGCCTCATTGGAGGGAGTAGGTCCCTGGGGGTGGTGGGGTATGCCTTTGAAGGCTATATCTTGTCCCCAGCCCCTTCCTTTATCTTCTAGTCCCCTGGTTGCCATGAGGTGGGCAGCTTTGCTCTACCATGTGCTCTCTACCATGACATTCTGTCTCATCGTGGGCCCAAAGCAATGGGGGCAAAATGACCATGGACTGAAACCTCTGAAACAGTGAACCAAGATAAATCTTTCCTCCTCTCAGCTGATTTTCTTAAGTGTTTTGCCACAGTAACAGAAAGTTGACTAACATATCCGGATTGCATTAAGAAACAGATTAAGAGATGAAACTCAATCCTGGGTCTCGTGAAATGACTGTTGCTTCTCTCCTGAAAAAAACTCACAGGCTGCTGTAGGTGACAGCTTATTTCTTTAGCAATGAAAAGGGTGGAGGAAACAGACAAAACTGTGCATGGGGTCTGTTTCTTCCATTGGTTTTGTCTTCTCATCTCCATGTCTGCATCAGATTATTTTATTCCATAGGACTTAGTATTGCAGCTAACAACTCCTCAGTAAATATTTGTTAAGTATACATAAAATGGCTTACTGAACATTAATGTATAAATTACAACATCAGAACCACTCGCTTCCAGGACCCATTAATTAATTTTTAACAGAACAATAAAGTATCTGAGTGTTCACATTTTTAAAGAAAAAATTATATTCTCCTCCCCCAGTCTTTTACCTTGGGCTGGCCACAAATTTATAGCTGTTAAATTACTATTAAATTATTATTATTTTTGCATTCAGTGTCTTCTTTTCCATTTACTCTCAATGCCTTTCCAATCTAGACCTTAGATTTTGAATAAAGATAAGTGATAATGTCACAGAATTTCTCCATTTCACAGGTAAGAAGACTGAGGCCCATAGAAATCAAGCATGAGCCCCAGGTCCACAGATGATTGACAGGAGAGACCACACTAGAAGCCAGGGCTCTCATCATGTGATATGTTGCCTATTGATGCCAAGAGTAATCTAAATTGATTATTAGGACTTCTGACCATTCTTTTCTCCTGCTCTCATCTGCCATTAATAATCTGAGTGTACTCTGATGAATTTTCCTCTACAAACTAATTGTCATAACATTGAGTGAGGCTTAGAAAATTCTCAACCATTAATTTGATTTCTACCCTATAATCCAATGATTACTAAATGAATAGCATTTTGAAAGAGGTTAACTTCATTTGATCTATTTATAAATCCCTAATCTCTTATGAAGTCAGAAGAATACCTTTCATAGCACTGCCACGCCTCTGAGTAAATCAGCCTTCTTCACTACTTTCCTTACATCTTTCACTTTGCATTATCTAATGCCTCAAATCAAGTGCTATCTCGTTACACAAGATACATAACACAGTTCAGGAGACAAATTCAACTTCCTCTACTCCCTTGACAGCCTTAATTCTACTGACTGTCAGGGTCTCCCAACAAGCTTTGCCCTCACATTCCTGGCAGGTGGGGATATCTGCCCTTGATCTGAACCGACGATTGAAATCACAGCCTGGAAGTTCATATTTGATCAACTTCATGAAAAAATAGATTTAAAACCAGATTTCATTTCTTGTTTTAATTACTAAGAACAAAGAAACAATTATTACTCTAGATTTTTCTGTGCTTTCATTTTTTGCAGTGCTGGGGATTGACCCCAGGACTTCATGCATGCTAGACGAGCACTTCATCACTGATCTATAGCCCCTGCCCACAACTCTAGATTTGAAAAAGGAAGTCAAAAACACAAAAACCAAAAAACGTAACACAAATCAACACCCCCCAAACCAAAAAACTTTAATGGGCTCACTACTGTTTTAGGTGTTTCTACAGATTTGAATGGGGGTGGGTGTGTTTCAAGACAAGCTCTATCTGGTCAGACCTGAGAAGTGGAGAAGAACATGTTGTTCCTAGTGAAATTGCAATGTTATTGGCCAAAAAGTTCCCTCCCAGCTGTGGTGGAAGGTGTGGGGAGTGAGCCCACAGCTCTGCTCCTAAGGCTGTTCGTGTACAGTGCTGGGAGGGAGAGAGAACATGCCCAGCCTCGGAGCTTCAGCGCTTACCTGGGTACAGCGTGCCTGGAAGGCCCATGCTTTCCAAGTAGTTGTGGCAGCGCTCTTTATGTTCCTCTAAAGAGCTTCGCTGTTTATAGCTTCGGCCACAATATCCACATTTGTGAGGCTTACCAACTGCAGAAAACACAATTGAGTTCAAGACCCCAATTAAATGCTGGCCTTCTGTGTTGTGGCAATGCATGCAATACAATTATTACCAAAAAAAGTAAAAAGAAAAATTTTCTACTCTTGAGAGCTAAAAGCATTATGAACTTGGTCAAAAATTACTGAACTTAAAAATGTTAATGTGCAGTGAACTACCTGACTGTACCAAGAACTCATGTGACTCATGTTTCTTCTTAATTTGTCTATTGCATTGACTATCAAATTCTCTCCTCTATGAATCACTGACACCTGTCTTTTAGCTGGGAAAAAACCCCACTGGAATGTTATAATGTGGATGCCAATAACTGGACAAAAATATGAGGAAGGCTGGATAATCTACAGATTCACCCCCAGAGAAGGGCCTCCTGACCCATTCTATGCTTTGGGCCAGGTCTGATGCAACCATAGGGGCTACATCTAATGTGACCAGGATGAACTTAATTCAGGAGGCTAAACTGCATAAATTCATGCTTCAATGAAATGATCATTTCATTTCTAGAGTGCATTTTCTTACATAATGCATATGTTTTAACTTGCATTATATAATACAAAATATTTTATATAAGGATACATAATACATACTACTATATTTTCCATGAATTGATCTTATAGGAAAATGGTTTTCTTATCAAAGAGCATTAGGATAATGTAGATTCTAGATCAGCCCTGTTCATCATATCCATGATTATGGAAATGTTCACTACATTTCTGTCAAACATGGTGGCCACTGAACTGCTTCAACATGGTAGCCATAGCCCATGTGGCTATTGAAGGTTTGGAGTTTGGCTTGTGACACAGAGGACAGAAGTTTTAATTTTGTTTAATATTGCTAAAATTAGAAGATTACATATGGTTAATAGCTAGTGTGTTGGGTAGTGCTGTCATGAAATGAGTCTAGCCCTTCCTGGACTTTATTGAGTGGTATTTTAGGAAAAGAAGACTAGCAAGAAAACCACATCACGACTATTTAAAAACTTAAATAGATAGCATTTTAAAAGATAAAATAGCTAAAATTTATTTAATCCTTAAGGAATATAAATTTCTACCTGAAGCCCAGGATAGGATCTTCTTTCTCAAGCTGTTGGATTTACCATATTTCAAAGTATTCTGGAATATATGTTTGATAACTGGTTTAACCAATGTATATATCAAATATTTTTTCCTAGATAAAAAGATGCTATGATTTAAGAAAAGAAATATGAAAACCAAAATTTGACTTTGGGAATATTTAATAGAGATAAAAGGGATCTTTCTTTATCTATAGAAAGTGATATACCCTACAATACTAGGAAATAATGATGAAATATGGAATGTATGTTGCCCAAAATAGCACATTTTATTAAGTACTGTCTTAGAAAGTAGTAGAACACAGATAACCAATCCATGTCCTTTCCTGGAAAATCTATACCACTGGTGAAATATATTATCAAAATATCCTTCTGTTTAAAGAGCATGGTGTTTAGATATCCATTTTTCTGTGCATATGAGCGATTTTAACTCTGGAATACAAAAAAAAATGATCACTGTAAGCAACTGAACTGAAGGGTTTGTGCAGTAACAAATAAAGTCTAATAAAGTTTGAAACCTCCAAAGAAGGAGAGAAGGGGACTGTACCCATATCCCTCTTCATACCCCAAACTCCTTTTGATATGAGTGTGGGACAAATTCTATAGCTCTATAAATTCTATAGCTAACACGTTGGCATCTGGAACCTCTGGTTACCACTGGTTACTATGGGAAACTATGTGGATGATTCTGGCTTTTAACAGAATGAGGGGCATGGTTATTCCACAAGAGAATAGAATGTGGCTACTTTTGAATTTGCCAGACAAAGGCTTTGTCTTTATTTTGTTTTGTGAAATCTTTCTGAAGAATCTAAATTACTGCTTTTTTCCCCTTTAAGAACTGTGTGCCAACATCACTTTCAGACGGCAGAATCACCAGTGGCACCGGATCTAGGATAGCTTTCTCCATTAACTCATTGGTGAATTCATACCAGAATTAACTGTCCAAAGTCTGCCACCTGTTATATATAATTACTCAGAGAATTACTAATTGAAATAAGCAGACATGGAGCCAGAATAACACATAACACTTGCACTAGATTTTCCTCATTTCACAGGAGAGAAAAGAGAGAGTCATCATCCTGAGTTATAAGGACTGATATGCAGGAGATATTTGCATTGCAAATGGGGGGAATCCCAGGATGCCAAGGATATGGTTGGTGTCAGCCTCAGAATGAGTCCATGTTTTCCACTGACTTGGGAAGGTGTGCCTCCTACAAACCTGAGTGCCATATTGTTGTTGACTGTGTCTATGCCTGTATGACCCCTTGCAAATGACAGATGTGAAGTTACCTTCTCCTAGGTCACTTGGTGGAGCAGCACGCGGTACTATGTGACAGGCACAGATGAATCCTACATGGGCCTTGTCTGTCAGTTTGTCCCTGGCATTACCTCACCTCCAAGGAGGGTCCACACATGCTCATGACTAATGCGTGTAAGCACTTGTAAATGCTCACTGTCATGGAGTCATGTCCCCATCTCAGGGGAACCTTCTGTTCTCCCTATTCCCCTGCACCAAACTACTCCCCAGACTGAGCACGTTCCCTCCCAGGTGAGGAGGTGGCAGTCCCACTGGCAACCCCACTTTGGGAGGGGAGCAACTCCTCCACTGGGGACTGCTCCTTTCTCAGCAGGTTTTAGAAGCTCACCCAAATCTCCACAATTTTCTGATTACAAGTTTTATGGGAACCTCACGCACACTCATTAACAGGAAGGAGGTTGGAACTGAGAGGAGATGGCTCACAGCCCAGGACTCCTCACCCTCTTCTCCAGCTGTCTCAGTGAATGCCCTTCCCACAGGGACTACTCATCAGAAGGACCAGGCTCTTGCCAGTACTTGCTAAAAAATGTGCACCTTCCTTTCTAGGATCTTTGCAGAATCACACGCATTTAGAACTCCCCTAAAGAAACTCAGAAATGGGCCTTGGGCGTGTAATCAAGTCCTCCTCCTATTGGAATTCTCTCCCTTCTACCCAGATCTATTGTCCACCATCTGCCTTCTGTTCCCACTAGGCCGGTGGATGCTCTGCTGTGTCCCCTGTGAGATGCTGGTATTTTACTTGTGTGTACCTTTGGCCCCTGGGAGACTGAGCACTGTGAAGGGCTCAGTGAATGTGAGACAAAGAGATGAACACAGGAGAGGCATCTAAAACCTGCACCATAAAATACACTTGTCACATTCGGGAAGAGTTGGCCTTAATCCTACAAGTCTTTTGCAAAGAACACAGGTATCACCATCTTTGCGGGAGGACCCTCCTTATCCTGCTACTTGGGACAGCAGAGAAGAGCTGGTCCGAGGCATGTCCCTCCCCAACAGCACCTGCCCAGAGTGGCTGCTGCCACAAATGGCCTAAGCATGGTTGTTGGGACCAGATACTCCCAACCAAGGGCAGGAATGAGGTCCATCAACCTCAGTTCACAAAGCCTACACACTGGACAGTGTGGAAGAAATCCATATGCGTCATGTGGAGACACACTGTAGGCAAGCAACATACAACCTTTCATTCTCTGACCATTAAGAGCATGGAGCTACTGGATAATGAAACACCCAGGAAGATTTCTCAGGAGGCAGATCTAATCTAACTAAAGACTTTCATGTGTGATACAGGTTGAGAGTATTTGAAACAACTGTCACACATTTATGCTAATGATGATTGAGCTGAGACTCCAGATAATTTGAGATGTACTTAAAGACAAATACTGCTATCTAAAATCTGCTGAGGTCCTGACTGGTCTCTGGCATGAGACTCACTCCTGGACCTGGGTGGGCATGTCCTTGGCTGATGAGTTTATGCTGTAAGCCACTTTGATGTGTCACCTCTGCAAAGAAAACTGTCCCGACTGCTATTAAAAATACTCCATGTAAGACAGAAATAAGTGTGGCTTAGACATGACCATAAAGAAGTGTACTTAGAAACTTCCAGGGCATGACCAGTATGCTAGCTGGCAAAATTATTTGTAAAAATCCCACTTACCTGACAAAATGAAGTGAGGAGGCCTCTTCTGAAACCTGCTAACTGAGGTGACACTTCCTGGTGTGTGGTGTGTGCATGTGTTTATGGTTTTCCCTGCCTGTTTCCTCTGTATCAGTGGGAAGTGGAAGGTGAGGTACTGAGGCCCATGCTGAAGTCATGGCAGTCAATACCCATAGAGGACTGCATACAGGGCCAGGAGGGAAGGCACCCAGCAAGGACAACTCCCGAGTACACAACGCATGACCCAGGGTCCCACACCACTGCGGTGGAGGCTCCCCTTGTCCGGGGTACCAGACATCCCTGGCCTGCACCCAGGGGACCTACCGGAATGCGTCCTCAGGTGACCGGTGAGGGCATCCCTCCGGCGGCAGGCGTAGTTACAGAGGTGGCACTTGAAGGGCTTCTCCCCGGAGTGCAGCTTGATGTGCCGCAGCAGGTTGCCTTTCTGGGTGAAGGAGGCCCCACACTGGTTGCACTGGAAAGGCCGTTCCCCTGGGATGAGCAGAGGAGAGCCGGTGAGAACAAAACTCAGTGCGAGGACAGGAGGAGGACGATAGCAGCGAGAAAGTTGTTTCCCACGGGGGCTCGGTGACTTCCACCGGCTGCAGGTTTGATAGAACATGAGGCTTTCAGACTAAACCTGCCAGCTCCTTAACGCTTCACTGGCTGGGTCAATTTGATCTGAAAATCTAATTTTTTTTCCCTAAATCAGAATGGCACATCACAATGCAAATTCAAACTCATTTAAATAAAGTGACTGCAACATTTTGTGATGAAGAGCCACTCTTCCTGATCAGCAGTTTTGGAATAAACCAATATCCAATTTTGCGTGTTGTGGCATTTGGTGGGGTTTTTAATGTGGCTTTTTTCAAAGGGTCTTTAAAATATGCCACTGAAGCAGCAAAATAAAAAGGAAACTCATTAAAAATGCATTTCAGGATCACAAGTTCATTTCAGCGTTACATTCTTATATTTAAATGAAAGGCACTTCATTATAACAGTTATAATAACTTCTTTTCATTTACATTTTCCCTGTATTTTCCCTTTCAATTTCTTCTCCATTACCTGTCTGTCCCTAAGCAGGCAAATCAGGAGAGAGACAGACAGAGAAAGTGAGGGTAAGAGAGGAAGAGAGAGAGAGAGAGAAAAAAGAGAGATTGAATAAAATGAGAAGTTAAGAAACAGTGAAGCAAGGG
>JAJEJO010005245.1:62423-97584 GCA_020662805.1 Glaucomys volans
AAGCTAATTTTCAGTGCTATCCAATTATAGGTCAGTTGGAGGGGCCTGACTCTAACCAGAATGCATTCAATATTTCTCCCAAATTCCTGCCTAAATTGGACTTGGCTGAGCAGAAAGAAAGGGTTTCAAGTCAAGCAGGTTTGAAGGTGATGATAAAATGAACTCACTAACTACCTACCTCCCTGAGTTTCAAGTCCATTCGTGGACTGATATTGGATGGGGAGGTTGAAATAGCTGGGAGCCAGGTAGCCCTGCAGAGCTTCCCATGGAGAGGTCATTTAATTGTGGATTAGATACACTTCTACACCTTCATCGTATCTTCATGAATATGTGTGTTTAACTCCGAGTGGACAAAAAGAGAAAGAAGCCTGACTACTGTATGCAGAGAGACCCAGACATGATGAATTAGAACGTGCCTCCAATCACAGGGTGCTCTCATTTGGAGGGGGTTACCCTCAGGCTAGATGGGAAAGCCAGTGGGGAAACTCCATGTCACAAAAATGTTCATAGTGAGGATGTGAGGACACTCCTGGTGACATAAGTATGTCTGTGATATGACCCAAAGTGCCTAGCATAGGAAGGACCCTTGGTGTGCAGAAGTGCCAGGTCTCCCCTAGGTCTGAGCTGCTGCAGGGAACAAAGGTGGAGTCAGTGCTCAGATGATTATAGGGCATGTCACCCTTCTGCAGGGAGGCAAGGCAGTCATTTCTTGCAGAGTGAGACCTGTCTTCTAATTTGAGTCAACTGCCTTGTGGGTCTTTCTAGAAATCTATTTGTTTCTGACTGCCTTTGTGGGGGCACACGTATATAGCCCAAGGCAAGGGCGGGGTGTCTTGAAGACAGCATTAGCATTCCTCAAAGTGACTACACAGTGTTCCACTCAAGGAACTTTGTTCTTGGAGGTTTAAACATAATGGGCCATATATGTGAAAAGGGGGTTTTTAACAGGGCCCAGGTTGTGTTCTTCCCTTGCCAGTGGCAGTTGCCTGGACTTGGCACGTCAGTAACTTGTTCATGCATCTAAGTAAGATTAAGTTTCTCCAAACTCATATTTATATTTATATTTATTTAACTGGGATGAGGACTTTAATAATTACAAATTACAAGTTTAGTATTTTTTTTTATCCCAAAAGCTCTACACATTTTCCATTGTAGCCCTCTGCAAGAATTTTGGAGACCCTTTAACTTAATTGGGTAAAAGAGAAAGTCTTTATGGATGTGTATCTCAGAGATTTCAGAGGGCCTATTCAAAGATGAATTAAAAAATGTTTGTATCACAAGAAGGGACCCAGGCCTGTTCCCGTTGCCCCTGCACTAAGGAGCAGCATTGCAGTCAGGGGCTATACTCAGGGTGCATGGTGCATGTATTTTTTGATGTGACAGATGGGAACAGAGTCAGTGCATAGCATCTCCTTGCTTCTTATCATTTGTGATAATAAAGACACACATGTGCATGTAGGATCTCCCCTCTCCATTTCCTGCTTCTTTCCTACACTGTCCATGTGATTCTTACACTCACTTTAAGATACAGGCAGGGAAGGCACTGCCGTTACTCCTGAATCACAGATGTGAAATGGAGCAGCAAACAGGGGAACCGAAGCACCCAGCACCAATGAACCACTTAGAAAATGGCACCAGCGAGACTTCACCAAGGACGTGATACAGGAAGAGGCAAGGGCCCTACTCTGGAAACTGCTCTGAAATCCCATTTATTAGGGGAGAGACTGGGAAGCCCAGGAACCCCACTGACTGGGTCAGGGAGACGGGGAGGAACATGGCATGGGAACAGGGTTCAAGTCCTAGCTTTCTGTGTGGGTTGTGAATCCTAAGCTCCCAAGTGAACAGCTGTCCAAATGGCCCTGCTTACTGCTCCTCAGTGGACGTCCCTGCCCTCTTAGCATGGTCTGTGGTCCCTGCTCTGTGTCTCCTGAGGGTTTGTTAGGAATGACCACTGTCGGTTTCTCTCCAGAGTGAGAACCAGAGTCTGCATTTTCACAGGATCCAGAGTGATTCATTGGCCCTTTCAAGTCTGGTGCTCTAACTGCCCTAAATGTAGGGAATGCAGGCAGCTTGGCTTTTCAGACATATTCCACCCAGATCCCAGGAAAATGAAAACCTTTCTAGCATGTGTGGTTGCTCAAACCTAGTTTAGCCAAACTGGGTGTTTCTATAGCTACCTGTGACCGTCTTGCATTTTTGCAAGTGGAAATGTATTGTGAAGAAAATCCATGAGCTCACTGTTTCAGGCATCTCTTCTTATTGTTTTTTAATAAAATGCTAGGCAGGGACTATAAAATTCAAGGTATGTCCCTCTTTCTGGAAGTGATGTGCTCTGTAAGTGAAGAACTCAGCACATTGGGGTGTATGTGGCATTAGTCACTATGTGTGGGGAGAAGCCAGCAGCAAGCAGCAGGTGCCACTCTGCATATCAGTCCTTGGCAGGTTTATTCATTAAATGTAATTATTCTTTTTATCAAGGTGGCAGCCATTATACTTTGGCAATTTAGTATGCCTGAATTTGATTCAGTTATCAAATATTTATTTAAGAGAATTTTCACTATTTGATTGGACTTTACATGAATTAGCAGAAAAGTAATTCATCTGTGAGGTTGATTCCTCATCAGGAATGTATCACCACAGGTCCTAGAGTGCACTGGTAAGTGTCTGTCACAGGGTAGCTCCCTTCATGTTAATTTCCACCTCATTACAAAGGGGGAGAGCAGGATTACTCTCACACAGGCTTTTCTTAGGGTTGGATGTGATGGGTCTATTTTATTGAGTAATTTGAAGATTAAGGGGCCTACTCAAAAGCAAAATTTGTTTAATTTTAGAAACTAAATTTTTATTGAATATGAATGTCTATTGAAAATAGAACTTATTTGTGATTTTTCAGATGTGTTACAAATGGAATACATCATTTTGGAAACCACCTTGATTCATACATAAAAAATCACAATCCCACAAATACCTGCATTTCCTGCCCTTTTTTCTCAATGCACTTTCTGAATTTCTGCTTACTTTTTGATTTTTATTTGGCTCCATGTGATGAGCACACCAGCCTGTAATTTTCCAGTCGTCTTCCCCACTTTCTTGAGATATACAATCTGCTGTCTCCATAGTAGCCCTTCCCTCCTGGACTACAATGGCTGATGCTATTTTCTGATGACTGAGGATGCTAGATCACAGGCATGAGAGCTCGGGGTGTCTATGCTGAATGAGCAAGCTTTCTGAAACTACTAGAGTTGGTGAATTTATGTGCTTTACCTACCTTTAAGGATGCTTCCTATGGAAAAAAGAGTTTCTGTTCAGTTCAAAGAAACTTCATGCAAAATGTGTGCCATCAATATTTTACTTCTAAGAGTCCAATACTGTCAGTGGTAGTGGTGATGTGACAGCTCTGTTCACAAGTATGTGGCTGTTCAATTGACAGGAATCACTATGATGTGTGTGGACAGGGCCATGGTGGCCATCTGAGGCCTACGCCCCTGTATCAGGACATCCTGTCAGCCTGTGTACAGCTCTCGGATCTTGGATTCCCTGTGTTTCTTCATATCTGTTTCTACATTCTCCATAATGTAGTAAAATATTACATTATTTTCTACTTCCAAAGTCTCCAAGACACCTTTCAGTATGACAGGAGTTTGTCATGAAATTCTTTACCAATTTGAGAAGAAACCTAGTAGCAATATAACAATCCAATTCAATGTCTCTGATCCCAACTATTTCTGATTAACTACATTTTGGCACTCGTCCATCATTAACTGACTCTTCTGAACAAGTCCTATTACTTTGAATGAAATGAAAACTCGTGGTTTCTAAGTGGAAAAACTGAAGAGTCTGTTTTGGTGCGTTCACATCTTTCTGACTTGCTCCATAAGCATGGACCATTTAACATCGCAACCTAACAGCACAGCTGAGACTAGCATGTGTAATACGAGGCCCTGGACAGACTTCACAGGTATGCTATTAACTTTTCCCTTTTTATTTATAGGGTCAAATAGGCACATGTTGAGAAATCATTTTAAATACTGTTCCACGATGATGATATGCACCAGTGCGAGCTGCAGCCAATTGCTTGCAACTGCTGTGCTGCCAGACAATTTGCAACATGCTCAAAACACTCCACATAGGATATTTTGCTCTTCACCACCCCATGGGACCTTCTCAGGCCATTAAAGGAAAAACTATGCCAGGCCTTACCAGTGTGGCTTCTTTTGTGAACCATGAGCACATTGGGCCCGATGCAAATGATCCCACAGATATCACACTTTAGTTTTCCGTTAGGAAGTCGAATGCCTCCAACTCCCGACAAAGCCGAGCTGCCTTGGTCCCTGTGAGAGCCATTCATTTTCTCTCCCGAGGCATCAAGCATTCGTAAATCCTCCGCACATTCTTCCCCATTCATTTCACAGGCACGCCCATTCTCTTCATCACTCTGAGTCTCTACTTTAACATTACTGGCTGAAAGAAACAATACAGGAAGCCACTCAGTGTCACTGAAAAAAACAACAAAACAACACAACACAGCAAATAGACAATCAAATAGATGCAGAGAGCAAGCTAAGACAGGGTTCTCAGCATGTACCAAGGGAGAGGCAGTCTCAGCTTTCCTTGTCTTTGATCCCCAGAGGGCTTGGGCTAGGATGCACCAAGGGTAGAAGCATACAGGAAGGACCTGCAGCCTCCATCAGAGGTCCAAATAAAGAGTGTCTGAAAATGCATGAAAGACTACTTATAAAGTTTGCATTTTAAGATTGGTCCCTCACTTTAAGCAGGTTAAGATCATCAGATCCACAATCCTGTGGACTCTCAGGAGGAACCTGGGGCTGAATTCTATATACTTTTTGCCAGACAAGCACCTGGCACCTAGAAGGTGAATATTCAGTCACATGATCCAACTCCTTAGGACATGTGTACTTTCTGGGCAGAGTCCCTAAGAGGAGATTATCAAGCCTGAAGAACTTCTCTTACACATAATGCAACCTTTCCTTGTTTCACATAAATATTCATAATTTGGGGGCAAAACTTGGAAAATTCACGCTTGGAATTATGACCCCAGATCCTTTCAAGTTTCTGACAAATCATTTTGTTTCTCTGGTTCATGAGTACTCAACTTCCTTTTTTTCTTACAGTGAGGTAAGTCCATCTGGAGTCCTAAGGTAAAGGTGGCCTCTTACACTTGTGCTGAAGGCCTTTTATATCTCTGCATGTAAGAGATCAGGAAGAGTTTTCCAAAGGCAAATATTTTTGCTGGGCAATGAACTGTTGGGGTGAATGAATACAATAGCCGCTGCTAATTCTGCATGACTATTTCAGTCACTCAGAGGGTGATTTTATTATTTGCATATTTTTCTTTCAAAAGAAAATGTGAGACACTGTTTGCATTCTTCTGAAACACTGACAATAAACACACTGACGGGTCCAGCACTGTAATGAGGAGAAAAATTGCAGTTACTCATCATGTTTCTCATGGTTTTACACACTCATCATGTTTCTCATGGTTTTTACACACTCCTAAGTGTAGGTAGGTACATTTTGCTAAGCAAAACCACTAATGAGGCAGATGACAATTAAGACTATGTAATTTTGGACTGATGTTTTCCATCAACAGTTATTACAGTTGGGTCTATTGGGAAGTAGCCTCAGCATCATGTTACAAACGTAGATTCCTGGGTCCCCCCAGACTTGCTAATTCAGAGACTTGGATGGGCCCTGAAATCTGCATTCTGATGAACCATCCAGGGCACTCTAATGTACACACAAAACTGAGAACAAATGCTTTCAGTAATCAACCTAGTTCCTAACCCTCCACCTTTGTTCACCAAATTCCTTTTGGTCTGGAGATTTAGAGTCTGGACACTGAAAGCAAAAGTCCTGGTCTGGAATCGCAGCTCCTCTGTTAAAAGCTCAGAGATCTTAGGCAAGTCATGTAATTTCTCCATGTCTTGATTTCTTCACTCACTGAAAATGGGAACTATCACAGCACTGAAGGGTAGCTGGAAGGATTAAGTGGGCTAACCGGTAAGAGGTTAGCTCAGGACGGGGACTCAGACATGGCAAGTGGATGCATGGTCACCTCACAGAGCATGGGTATGCCTAACCCCAGTAAAGTTTACAGCACTTAACCCCAGACTGAGCCCACAGTACTTTAGCTGCACTCTACTATTTAACCCTTACAAGAACTCCACAAACCAACTACCATGATTATCCTATTTTAAAGCTGAAGAAGCTGAGGCACAGAAAGTTGAACAATGAGTTGCAAGTGGAAGAGCTGGGAGCTAACTGCAAGGCTACCTGGCTCCAGTGTCTACATTTATAACCACTCAACTGCCAAGGTTTCCTCATTAGTTTTTGGAGAAAAGACTTACAGACAAATAAGGGAGTGAAAGGAATTAACTAGAACATGGGCCATAGCCTCCACAGTGGACTTTGGAGGCCCAGCAAGTGATGATGTGATCCTGTCCCTTACTGTCAGACCTGACATTATGTACGACCATCCTGAGAGGGCTTCTTCAAATGCTGTTTCCTACATGGTTCAGGAGATCAGAGACTTAGAGCTCCTCACATCTCAGTAGCCTCCTACTAATCCCTGTGCCAGAGACAAAAGACTAACTCCTACTGATGTGGTCACTAAGGGAGATGAGGCAGGCATGTGAGGCCTGCCTGCCACCCAGCCAAAGGTGTTTCCTGACTGCTAAGTTGTCCAGAATCAGTATCTAGAAGGTGCTGGTATCTTTTTGGGCAGAAGGTAATTCACTAGGCCCTCATCACTTAACAGTGTCAGAATTAGTCTTGCCATGGTTTAAGTGTCCCCTAAAGTCTTAAAGGCTTGGTTCCTAGGGTGATGCTGTTGGGAGGTGATGGAACCTGTGAGAAGTGATCGCAAGCACCACTCTTCAGTAATGAAGTCATACCATAAGGGACTGCGGGACCCCAGTCCCTCACCACTTTCTTGATCATGATGTAAATGGTCTGCTCCAATGTCTGATCCCTCACACCCTCAACAGACAGTGATTATGGACTAGAATTTTCAGAACCATGAGCCAAATAAACCTTTTGTCTTCAGAAGTTAATTGTCTCAGATATTTCATTTTAGTAATGCAAAGCTGACTAATGCAGTGACTTCAAGAGGAAGAAAGACCTGAGCTAGTATACCTGCTCTGTCTTGCCATACTGTGATGCAACACTAATTCCCTCACCAGATGCCAACCCAATGCTGAAGCCATGCTCTTTAACTTGCCAGCCTTCAGAAGCACAAGCTACATGAAATTCTATTTTTATAACTCACCCAGTGTCTGGAATTTTTTTATAGCAACAGATAATGAACTGAGTCAAATCTGCATTAGAAACATGATAAAGCTATAAAGATTTGTGCTCCTTAAATCTAGGATTACTCTTAATTATCTATCTTGTAGGCTTTTAAAAGTGAGACTGGAGCATTCTAGAGCTCAGTAAACCAAATTACAGTTGGTTTACAAGTTCTTCCACCTTGAGAACTAAGACACAGGGCTGCAGCAAAGTGTGTGAGCTAGGAGCTCCCGTGGCTGGAAAAAGGGACACCACACAGAAGAATGTATTGGGATGATCCACTTAAGATGTTCCCCACTTGGCTGCATTTCATTAATTTTAGAGGCAATTAGTTACAGGAAATTTCCTCTGGCTTTTCCAAGAGCACATGTGCACATATGGGACCTGAGCACCATCCAGAAGTGACCCTTGCTCTTTGGCATCAAAAAGAATGATAAGCACTGGTGTGAGTCTTTGGGTGATCTGTGACTGGTATCACTGTCTGTGACTGGTATCACTGAAGTCTGTGTGTGCACTTTCTGCAGAGGAGCAGGATAGCAGAAAAGCATCAGCAGTGTCCTCTGGGTTTCTGGAAGCAGGAACAGAAGTTCTGCCACAGTAGGTTGCTTGCATAAGGAGGGAAAGCTAAATGTCAGGAAGGAAGCAGATGAGGAAGCATGGGGGACAGCATGCAATGGATATTGCCATGAATACCACAGACATCCTCAATGCCTGGAGGCTTGATATCAACCACTAACTGGCCTAGGGCTCACTGAAGGCAAGAAGACTGTCATTGCTGTGTTACACGACCACTGACAGCTGTAACAGAAGACAAAAAAAAAAAAAAAAAGAGAGAGAGAGAGAGAAAGAAAAAAGAGGCTCCAAAGTCGTGAGTGTCTATCACAAATTATCCTGAGATCAATATGGATACCCAGATAGATATGTGTAAGAACATATTTATACAAAGAGATCCCTGTATGATCAGCAGTAAGAATTTTCATCATGGGAACAGGTAGCTCTGAGAAGGAAATTAAAGTTGCTGTAGGTCTCTGATAAAAAGGACCAGGCAATACTCCAAGATCCTCCTGAGCAAGGTTAACAAATGCCAAGTAATGGAGACATGGCAGAAGGCTCCCCAACAGCAGACTGAACACGGTTTTACCTAGAAGCTTTAAGGCGCTGCCAGGAGTTCTAGAGCAAGGGCATCACAGCGATGAGGACAGGTTCTAGGCCATGCTATGACCGGAAAGTCTGTAAGGTCTGAGAGGGAGAGGTGGGCAGGGGCCTGGGATTCTGTGAGAAGCCACCAGGTAACACTCAGCACAGGGCATACCAGATCCAAGCAGTGTGTGGGTTTTCTCTAACTAGGTGGGAAAGGCCCTCATATCATTGTGGACAAATGTAAACAGCATGCTTGCCATGTACACAAGATCAAGAGATATCTGCTTACTCAAAGAGGCATCCATGAAGTGGGGGTCTCCAGGTAGAACTGCTTAGGGTGGTATTGTTTCAACATTGTGCTACACTCTCTCTGAATATAGGGAATATACTTACAAATATTTTGTAAACCCCAACCCTACTCCACACTTAGAACATCAATTGAGCTGATTAAATATAGAACGTGAAATAGGGACTTTTGCATTTCTTTCCCTGAATGCTCTGACTTGAGCCAGCCTGAGCTCTTCCATTGACTGAGGGATAATGGGCAGGGGCCCAATTTTATGATTCAACAAACATGGCTTATATTAAGAGTGTTTGCAAGCTCTTAGCCAAAAACTATTTTGACTTCCCAGATGCTCTTTAAAATTAGGAAAAATTAAAATTCCCACAGTTGTAAGAGAGGCTCCTAGCTCTTCGTGTGACATGGCCCTGAGCAGACAGCAAGCTGCATTGAGGAATCTGGAGACTCCAAGGAACTCTGAGGTCAACAGAAGCCAAGGGGTCTGAATCTGCTGCCAAGCATTATGTTCACTTGTGAATAATTAAACGTTTTTAATGCATAGGCATAATGTACAGTGGGCAGCCCCACCTCACAAAGAGGTTGTATTTCCTCTTTGTTTCCTTTTCCTTTTTAGAATGTGTCTTTATATTTACTGGAAAAGTATATTTTTGATACTAAGAATGCATTTTTCCATTGAAAAGACATTCTGAAATCATCACTCCAATATAAGTTCAAGCCATGCAAGCTTGAAATGTACAATATTTTAAATAAAAAAAATGGGAGAGAAAAATATCCTTGCTCCACTAGTGACTACTAAGTAAAAATCAACTTGAATGACAATATCTAAAGTTTACCTCAAAATTATCTATGGTAATTGAATGGAATCCGAGATGAAGAATATATATATATATATATATATATATATATACATACACATGTTTTTGTGTTACCCTAAGCGATTTATGAAACTTTTAAGTATTTTAAAGGTTAACAGAACAATTTATTATAACTTAACATTATTTAAAGTGTAAGGTTTTATCTTGTCAAGGTGTATTATTTGAACTATTCTTCTTTACTTGTTTTAGGCCTTCAAATAGAATAAAGTCAGGGAGAGAGAAGACAGGAAAAAGAAAATTGGAAAAGAATACAAAAAAGAATGAGTTTCAAGCATATATATGTCTACCTCAAGTATTTAGGGACATAAACTGGAATAAAGACAGTAGAGGAGGTCAAAGAGATGGTATTTTCATTTCAAGAAAAAAGGAATTAGGTGTTAAAGGACAGGGAGGACAATTCTCCTTTATGACCACAAGGTGGCAATATTGACCCAGAACAGTTTGGTTGCTGTTGAGTGGGAGCATCATCAAGGTTAACCTTGGTGCAAAAGAAGATATTTACAATTTGGAGATGTTAGGGGGAGAAGGGAGTTCATACTAATACATTATGAACACATTTATATAAATATATAGACAGAAAGTATCAAAATACATGTCACGAGTCATAAAAGCTTTGTGAATTGTTTATGTTCACACACAGCAATTTTTGCATCCTGAAGGTTGGCCAGAAGATCTGCTTGAATGTCGCAATATTCTGGGGACTACCCTTTCTTAGACTTAATGAAAATGTGTTAGGATGTGTTATCTTACCTTTTTTTTTTTTTTTTGTACTGGGGATTAACTCAGGGATGCTTAACCACTCAACTACATCCCTAGCCCTTTTCCATATTTTCTTTAGAGATAGGGTCTCACTGAGTTGCTTAGGACCTCACTAAGTTACTGAAGCTGGCTTTGAACTCACGATCCTCCTGTGTCAGTCTCCTGAGCTGCTGGGATTACAGACATGCATCACCACACCTGGCATCACCTTATTCTTCAGTGCATGTGATGTCTCAAAACATTTCAACAATATTGTTCATCTCAAATTAATATGATTTCCATGTCCTGGCACCTTAATTTTCAGATTTCATATATGTTCATACAGATATGCATATATACAAATAGGTGTATAGAGATACACATGAATGTCACAGAAATAAATACCAAGCTACTGTTCTGAAGTTGAATCAAAGGAATATCAGTTAGAGAAAGACTTCTATAAACTTTTATATATGGTAAAAGTTGTCAATCTAGTTTGTGAGCAAAAGTATCCTTATATTGATACTGCTATATTCCTTTGAGTGCCAAATAGCTTTGTTAACCAGGGTGTCAAAAGCCTTTCTTTAACTATTACTGACACCTCTTCTATATGAGACTATCTTTTATAACTGTTACTAATATCAACCAACTGGGCCTGGATTGTAGCTCAGTGGTATAGTGCTTGCCCAGCACACTCAAGTCCCTGGGTGCAATCCTAAGCAAAAAAAAAAAAATCAAAAAACAAAAAACAAAACCCAAAACAATGAAACAATATTAACAATCACAACCTGTTTTCTAATGTTGTTTTGTACTATTTTACTAATATGGGATCCAAAGACTGAAGTCCTAAGACGGTTACCAACTCATAATACTTTCATACTTTCATATTAAGATATCTGTGCATGTTTTAAAATAAACATTCTCCATTATTTAAAATACTCCTGTAAGGCGCTGGCCAAATAATTAGAAAAGAAAAATGAAATTAACATCTGCTTCTGGTTTAACAGCTTTGATCCGAGAATGTCGCACCCGTACCACATGCGAACCCTGTGCTGGTTTACACCATGAGGCACATTGGAGAACAGCCTGGAAGCTTGTGATTTCTTCTTTTTCAGTTCTGAAAAATACTCCACAGCAAGGGGAGGAGAGTATGTTTCTCCTGTCCCACAAAATTGTAAAAATTTTCTTGAAAACATTTGATGGTGAAAGAAAAAGAAGGGCCATTTTATCATTACCCTTGATATAAAGGAGATAATCACAAAATTAACCACAAAACTGTTTGATGGTATTGATGAGCAACAATTCCATCAGTACTATCCTTACCCTCTCCTTACTTTTGCTCACTAGCATGTTCACTAGCACATCTCTCAATTATCTAAACCCCACTCACGCATTCAATGTTTAAGTGATGTCCCTGATGGTAGATGTTTCATGGATGGAATGGGAAACATTTAACTTATCTCATTTTTTTTCAAGGGTAAAGGAAAATGCTGATGATATAACATGCAATTCATGGTATTTACATGATGGAAACTGAGTATGAAATGAATGAGTATGTTTCCATTTCTAGAAGCAAAACGTATACTTACGAGAGAAAGATTTGGGAATTATTGCATGAAAATCCCTAAAGCCATCAGCTCCATATGGAACTGCAATAAAAAAAAAGGTAAAAAGAAGCTGGGTTGTAATACCATTAGAGATTCAGTAAGAGTTCAAGACAGCATTATTTTAAAAAGCATGCTCAAACAACTGGGTACCTAAAAATCTATTGTTGGCCCTCCAGCAACAGAAAAGCATCGCTCAGACCTGGACGTCACTCCCTAAGAGTCTGAACTCACAGCATTACACCACAAAGGGTGCTTTGGAGCAGGTTCTGAGGGGTTCAGCATCTTAGAGGCAGTACCCAAAACATTCCAGAGCTGTGAGAAAACTTTCAGCAGTGTTGGTCCAAGATCTCAGCCTCATCACAGCATCTCCTGGGAGATCTCATACCTCCACAAAAGCAGTATGCTTTCTTCATGGGTGGATTTCATTGCATGTATTCTTTATGCAGCTTTCTCTGAGAAAGTATTCATAGAAAATAAAAAATTTTCCATGCAACATATTGGGTGGGGAAACACTGTTGTTTTCCCCTACTTCCAAAATGAGCTACAAATTTCTGTGGGTATTCCTAGCAGTTCTAACTGTATCACAAGGCTGTTTCCAGTGGGTTCCTATTTCCTAAGACTTGGTAGATTCTGCACATGGGTATGCAGGTGTGTATACATGTGCACAACCACAAATGCACACAAGTTTTTCTCTCCAAGAGTCATATTCCAGTGATTACCAGGCTTATGTGCACAATGCAGCTGTTAAATTAACCCTGTTGGATAAACTGCAGATAAGCAGAGAGAATTCCAAAGTGAACTTTAGGAAACAGACCTATTTATCAAACTCTAGTGTTTTCCAAACTTACCTGAACACAGACCCTTCCTTTTCCCCCATGAAAAACTATAAAATATGGAGATCATGGGCAAATGCAGTTGAAAAGACATTTTCAAACTGCCTTCTTGTAGTGACTGGCTTAATTATTTCTTAAACTCTCACTCATCATCTATTTATTTTGTTCACTACCTGTCTAAATCCTATGGATGAAGTCAGTATCATGTATCCCATCAAAGAGAGGTCTCCTAAATTGGACTGCCAGATATGGATGCGATTGATGTCAAATCACAAATAGCAAATACTATAATACCAATTTTATTATAACCTTTGCTATTCTTGTCATTTTCACTGAACTCCAAAAGTTTATGTAAACTCTTCAACCTCAGTTATTCTGTATCTGGGGAGCAGGGACATTTGCCATCTTAAATAATGGGAGAGAAGGCAAATATGTTTTAAAGGGTATTAGCTTCTTTAAGACAGGGATATTACAATAGGCAAAATAGTATAAAACTCTGCTTTAATGACATAATGCAGAGATGCTTCTGGTACTGATGACAGTTCAGAGATGGTGCTTAAATATGACATGAGTGGAAAGTTAACTTCCTAACCTGGCTGACTATACACAGCCATACCTCAGCCACCTGCTGTATATACACTGCGTGTAATTACAGTGGGGGGGTATTATTCATGTTCACTGGTAAATTGAGGAGTGAAGGAGCTAAGAGATTAGAACTACATACAATTTGTCCCGCATCTGCCTTACCGTTAGAAAAATGTAGACTTGTGCAGTATTGGATAATCCAACTGCAAGCCTTGAAATCTACAATCTTGTCAGAACACTTTCCATTGTGTACATTACTGCTTAATATAAAGAGTATGACAATGCACCACTAGACATTTAGTGTTAATCACTTTCCAAAAGAATCCAAAAGTTCTTTGCCTAGTGTAATTCAAATTAGCCTTCTGATTTTTATCTTAAATATTTAAGTCCTTAGAAATATAACTTTCAAGTTGTTCTACTTCTGCACAATAAAGGTGAACTGAGAAGAATGTGCTCCTGCTCAAGCACCAGCTATATTCATGCACACAACCTTCTGTGTTCAAAAAAACAAGTGTATGTTATTCTATGTGGATGGGTAATGATACAAACAGCAAAACTCTAAGCTAACTCCAGTGTCTTGTGGTGGCCAATCAATCAGAGCTTTACAAATGTCAGATGCTTATAAAGCACGTTCCAAAAACAACCTTGAATCCTCACCATTGTGAGGACTGTGCTGTAAGACAGGCACCATCACCGTTTTGCTGGCAAGGAATCTGGGGTCAAAGTAAGTTTCTGGAATTTTCCATCTTGGTGGTTAACATGTAAACATGCAAATTTAAGACCATATCTACTTAGTATCTGACCATCAGCATCCAGAACACACTCTTCCATGCAACCTTTCCTTGGGAGGCACAGCCTTTTGGGAAGCTGTGTCTGTGATGCTCAAGAGTCACTGGAAAGTATGTAAGTTACTGCAGTTGTGTGTACACAAACACATGCGTGTGCAAGTACACTCATCTGTACGTGGGCACACAGGAATAACAGTGCACTTACCAACAGTCTCTCAACCATGAAAAGACTGACAACCAATAATGTAAAGGGTGTGGTCAAAATGGCCTCCTCTGCTCTGCTTCCTGGGTGGACCTCAAAACCAAGCCTGTATTCCTCACTGCTCATCCAGGTAGGGGCCAGAACAAAGACACCAGGGAGGCACATACCCAGTGATCACTAAGAGTGCCTCATGCTCCATGAGCTGGCTGTACTGTCTGGCAATATTCCCATGCTGCTTCTGGCAAGCTGTGAAACAGGTCACAAGAATCTGCTCGATGCTCCTTTGGAGAGCTCTGCAGGTGTGGCTTCACTCTGCCCCTAAGTCTAAGGCTCATCATACAATCCAACCTCTGGCTCATCGTAGAATCGGTAACTGGGGGTGGGATCCTGGAAGTCATATGGTGATTCACTCTCAGTCTGTTCCTCATTCTACCCTAAATTTAAAGCCATTGTTTAATAAAAAGGTACAGGTAACAAAATGCATTGAGATCCTTTTCCAAGCTTTCTAAATTTCATGAAGTACTTTTTTCTTATCAAGACCAAATTATATCACATGTTGGGAATTTCTTTTTGCAAAAGTCTCCTGAAATTTTTCATATAGAATGCTGTGAACACCTTGGATGCTGGATCCTATTCAGACTGACAAACTGATTAACAGTACAGAAAAAAAAGAGACCATGCGCACAAGAACACATTTCAATTTGCATTTACCTGTGTATATTACTATAAGCTCCTCTTACTGTTTCACCAGGAGAGGCTAAAACAGTTGAGATTTTCAGAACAAGAGGAAGGAAATCTGCTCCACTTTCAAGTTTAAGGACAGTGACAATTTTCTAGTGAAGGAGAATTATTTAGGTTTGTTTTTAGGAGGATTTAGAAGTATACATTAGCATGATGTTTATGTGTATTAAGTTATATTAACCTGTCAGTTACAATCAAGTCATTAGTCTTTCATGAACTTGCCTACACATGGTTTGCAATAACCTTGGCAATGCCCATAGCTCTATCTCTTAATGGAAGGACAGCCTAACCCTATGGCTCAATTATCAAGAGAGTTACAGGACTGGGGCAACATAGGAAAGGCAAGAAGGGGATCAGGTCCCCCACACAGAACACTTGGGCATGTTAATGCTTGAGTATCAGTCATATCCTGGTCAAAGCCAGAGGTTATTAAAATTCTTCCATACCTAGACATCTCACAAATGGATGAGTTTTCTCCTGGGAAGCAAATACTAGCCAGCTAACATCTGCTCACTGCTAACTCATGGAAGGTATTGCTGTTTCAGCTTTATAGAAGGGGCAGCTAACTTACAAACAACTTCAATGTCATGTTTGTTGACACAGAGCTGTGAGGTACTGATGCGAGGTCTCACACGTACAATGACTGACTTTTCTGTTGCCCTTTCCACCACTTGCCTAGCTGCAAGGCTGGAGCACCTTTAACCACTGTATCTTCTCCCCTTCCCAATCCACTAGCTCCTTCTGATCAGACTTGAAGGGTGTGCTGTGCAGGTCCAGGGGTCCTCTGTAGCCCTGTGTTCTGCATGTCCCTAGCAAAGTACCTTCCAGCCAGAGGCAGGCAAAAGTTTGAAACAGAAGGCAAGAATAACTATGCCCAGGGGCTCTGATGGTGGAACCCACTTGGGTTTCATCTTGCTTATTGCTCTTTCACCCCTCTAGGCTCCAGAATGTCAACACCCCACTCCGAATGTATCCTCTTCCCTGACCCAGCTTCCTTCCTACATCCCCACATGTGCTAGCATGCTTGATCTGGATTCTTTCTATTCCTACACACATAGATTTCACCTCCACCCTCACCTTCCACAGCCAAATTATCTCAAATCTTTGAAGATGTCTCGCTTACTGTTCTCCAACCCCATCCCATCCCAGCATATCCACAGAGCTACTGACATTGCTCAACCAAGACTGGAGCCCCACATTATCTCCTGCCTGTGTTTCCTGCCCACTATTCAGCCTGTGGCTGGTACATGTGTGCATCATGGGCCCTGGATTTCAGGCCCCCCTGCCATCTATCCTGCCCAATGGACTAAGATAATCATCCTCAATATGTACTTATGGGGTCATTTCTAGCTTCCACTATTTCCACTGTTATGATGAGACAAAATCTCTAGTCTTGGGTCAAAAATCCCTCCCCAACTGGCAAGCAATGACAATGAATCTCTCTTAGAGAAAAGTCTCCTCACACACTGCACCTCCTCTGCAAATGCCCTGCAGTTTCCATTTGTCCATGGCTATACACACACTTATTTCCTAGCTAACCTTGAGCCATAATTTGAATGTGTCCTCTTGGTCTGAGCAACTCTCTGGGTCCTGGACAATGATGTTCAGATCTTCTCCCCTTCAAATCTTGTTTGACTTCTTGCCTGGCTCCTCATGTCTGCCACCCTCACAGGAAGGTGGACTCCATGGGGTCTGCCTCATGTTCTAGCTTTGAGAAGCCTCTTCAGAAACTGGACCTCCTATGGCCTTGCTGTCTCCATTTGAACCTCTCCGGAATGAATGCCTAGCTCTGGAAGTTAGTTGTCCCCAGCCTAATTCTGTGTCCAGATAATGGTCATGATCACAGTACATGGCCTCTTCACTTCCCACTTGCTTTCTGGCAGAAGGCCCAGGACGGACAGGCTGCTCTATACAGACTGTTAACAAACTTCTAACTATTATTTTCTGATAAAAACTATAGAAGTTGAACATTTTCAGAAATATATGGCAGAAAACATTTGATTTCTCACAGTGGTTACTTAGTGCAGTTCCCAGGAAACATGGTACCTTTAGACCAAGTTAGCAACAGGGATAATCATTCCTGCCATCATTTGATGTTGTATGTTATCTCTGAATGGGTCCTCTGGCTTCCTTTGATCTGTGTCCACACATTATTTATACTTCTGAATCTGGACAGTCATAAGTTGCCAAGTAACAATAGTGGCTATCAACTCATGGAAGGAAGAGGTGGCGGGGCAGCAGAATAGGCATGAGTACCATCAGGACCAGAGGACAGCTTGACACTGAGCACTGCCTCCCATTGGCTGTGTGACAACTTGGTCAAGTGGTAACTACTCAGGGCCTCACTTTTCTCTTCCACAAAATGGGAATAATCATGTCTGGTTTGGCAGGTCTGTGGAAAGATTCACCTTAACACTCATGAGGTCCTTGCTCTTCAGCAGACACCAGAGGGACAACGGCACTGTAACGATCTGCTTAGTAGAAAGCCATGAACAGATAACACCTTATCTTCTTCTCAGCAAAGCCTCCAGGGCTTACGGCATTAGCTACACCCAACTAACATTCACCAAGTTTCTCAAATGGGAACAATAGTAGGGAGCATGCTTTTCAGTCCACCAAAGGTAAAGGAGCAAAGGCCAAGGACCTCTGGGAACACTCCATGTCTCCTTCAACCCTGAGTATGTTCAGCTACCCCTTTGATTCCCATTGCCCCTGGTACTGACCCACTCTACCTGGGGTGCGGTCTATTTGACCTTCCTAAGCACCTCACTTGCCCGCAAGGTGTTTCAAGCTGACAGTCAGGTTGAAAGACAGCTGTGGGTGCTTCAAGTGGGATCTACCAATGATGGTCAGAGTCATTATGTTTTATTCCTAGATTCAAGTGTCAGATCTGTCTTCCAGAGCAGACAGCATTCGGAAGGCAATGGAAGATGAGAACATACTGACATCTGTCCCTCTCGCTCTCAACTGGGTCCACCTGTCCTACTGTTGTTTACATTTAATTACCACAATATTAAGTTGTCCCAGTAAACTAATTAGGCTAGAAAAAGCTCTGAATGGTAAACTCATGGGTTAGAAAGGGAGATGTGCACAAAGACTTTCCTAGAGGGTACAAGTAAGGAAAGAGCAGGTGCAAAAATGATGGTTCCATTTATGGGATTAGTTTTTAATAGTCGTTTCGGGGCCATTAGGTTTCTTTGAAGGCTCTCAGAGTGGGGTGTGCTCTCCTCACTTCTCATGTAGAGTTCATGTCAGCAAAGTCTGCCTCCCAGATCACCTTAGAATCACCCTATGGTGGGGTGCATTCAACAGGTTTAAAAGAAACCTTGGGGATATTTTCTGAGTATTATATTCTTTTTGCTTTCTTCTTCTTTTTTTAGAAAACAAACTGTTACTTTTTTAATAAAAATCATATTTACTTGTTTTCATTTACTTGAAGTACATCAATGAAGTTTCTAAACACCACCTCCAAGTCCTATCATTTCAAGAGAACCATATGAAAAAAGAGAGAAAAGGGGAAAAGAATAACAAAAACAGTGAGAGAACTTTGGTCGAGCTCTAAAAACTGAGAAGGAAACGGAACATTCAGGCTTATTGCTTATTTGTTGTAAGGGGAGGACAATGTAAATGGGGAGAAGAATAATCATAAGACCCCCCCATACACTTCCGGGAATGTGACACAGTGAGGTCCCAGATCTAAGTAAAAAATTAAATTTTAACTAATTTTTCATTTCAAATTTTATCCCAGTGAGGGACACTTCTACTGATCACACAGGCCAACATGATAAGGGAGGGAGGTCCTAGTAAATAACAGTTGCACACCACAGCCTGGACTGTGAAGACAGGCAGCAGAGACTGCTAGGATGTTTCCAGGACCAGTAGAACTCTGTGCTTCTCTTTCCAAGAGTCCTAGGAGGTCAGACTAGAGACAGCAGAGGTCCCCTCTGCATGGCCAATGGATGATGGTGTTCATGTGTGATGTGGAGCCACAGGAGAAGACAGGCACAAGGCAGGGACATGAGGTTTCAGAGTTCAGCTGTCAATCAGGGAAACCATGGCATGGGCCACAGAGTGAGACCTGCAACCACTGCCTGGGATGTGCTTTGGATGATGCATCCGCTCACATGGGTTAGATGTGGCTCTTAGTTTGGCAAAACCAAGGACTAAAGGCAGAAGGAAATAAGTTGACTATTAAACTTGACCTGACTTCCTGAAATATGATCAACACATCAGTGAATTATAGGATATATCACTCCTGATCTAAAATGAGGGCACACATGCAAAGAGAAGGCTGAGGAATAAACCCAATTCTGTTGCCTTTGGCCCCTGAAGCAGTCAAGTGATGAGGACATCAAGTGGCCCGGCTCCTCTGAAGCCTCTGCCAACACTCACAGCCATTCCCTCCCATACCCAGCACTGGCTCTGTGTCAGCCTAAAGATTCCAGAAGCCCAGGCTCTGCTTCAGGGAGGTCAGAGATAAAGTAATCTCCCCCAGGACACACAGAGGGTGGATCCTCTGCCGTCCCTCCCTTCCAGAAGCCCAACGGGTCCCTGTCAGAATTCCAAGCAAAGGGTGACTCAGCAGAGGAGGAGGAGGGAGAGGAAGGATGTCTCAGTGGCTGCACAGCCCATGCCAACAGGTGTGGTACTGCACACTGTGGGTTTTCGGGTGGGTGCCGATCTTTAAGGAAAGGGAGAAGAGGGCAGGCCCACAATGGCTTTAACACACTGCAGAGGGTGATGAAGCCTCATTCTGGCCTTAGCCACTTCTTCCTGTGCTCCTCCACGAAGCCTGTTTCTCAGGCTCCAGTTTAGGTAGTGAGCCTGTGGGTAGTGTGGAGTGGAAAGTACAAGACAACTTGGCATGTCTGTGACTGAGCTGGTTATCTGTGGAGGGGAGCAAGTTCGGGAGTTGTGGGTGGAACTATCACACAAGGGTTGGGGTGGATGCATCTGGTCTGGTAAACGAGCACCCACAGGCATGTACTTAGGAGTGGCCATATGTGTTTATGCAGGGTGTGCATGTGAACTGGTGTGTGGCACACCAAGATTGCTCTTCCTGCACATACAGTTACCAAGGTAATTCTGCAAAGTAGCATCAGTGGTAGAGGGCCCATTACAGGAACTTTTCCATTAAGGAAGGCAGCAATGCAGACAAGTTATATGACTCCTGATGTTCTGAGCACCAGGTCAACTCCACGTCACTATGGGACACATTTCCCTGAATCCCAGCTCTGGGGGAAGGAAGTTACAAAAAAGGCTCAGGAGTCAAACTGGGCCTCTATTTTCCTATGAAGATGCAGTAAAGTTTATACTCCTTTCCTCCCTGCCTCTCTCCCCCTCTCTCTCTTTTTTTTTTCTTTTGGTACCAGGGACTGAACTCAGGGGTACTTGACCACTGAGCCACATCCCCAGCCCTATTTGTATTTTATTAAGAGACAGGGTCTCACTGAATTGCTTAGCACCTTGCTTTTGCTAAGGCTGGCTTTGATCTTGTGATCCTCCTGCCTCAGCCTCCTGAGCTGCTGGGATTATAGGCGTGCACCACCACACCCAGCTCCTTCCATTTCTTAACCAAGACACATTCAGGTGGAGACTTCTGGCCAAGGGACTGTGACTTGTGGCAGAATTCTGTATCATGACAACCAAGTCAGAGTGAGAAGCCCTAAGGGGTGTGGAGACTTTAAGCCATTCGGCCTCCAGTGTTAAATTACTGCTAACTTTGGTAAAATAAACTTTGCATTTCATAGTTCTTCTCATAAGGAACTGTTTAAAGCTTTTCTCTTTTTACCTTTTTCTTCATTTCTTTTTCCTTTTCCTTCTCTCTTTCTTCACCTTTCTTCCCTCTCTCCTCATTATTTCTAACCTTTAGCATTGTGTTTTACAAATGCTGAGCATATGTTCTTGCATTTGACCATGACAATAAAGCCTCCAGGTGTCACTGATTAGCACTAGGTTGAGTGGACTCATCCAGCCACTGGCAGTGCTGTTGAAATGGATTTGTTCCAGGCCCTTCCTCTGTCTCCTAGTGACTCTTGGACCTGAGAGAGTCACATGACATCACCAAGCCTCAGCTTCCTCACATGTGAAACCCCATAAAAAGCCAGTCTCACGACTCCATACAACTATAGGGACACAAAGACATCTGCCTCTGCCACCCTTTCTCCTGACCGTGCCCCACCCACCACCTTCTTCAGAGCTTTGCTTATTACTCAGAAACCTCTGGCTTCCTGGCACTTCTGTCAAAATCTCACATCTCTTGGGAAGAACCTTCAAATGCCACATTATTTTTCCCAGTAGGTACCAGCTGTTTCTTAGGATTACAGTGCCTCAAAATGCCCTGTCCTTCACACCAGTAGCATTTCTTTGAAATACGTAGTTCCTCCCTTTCCCATCTTACTAGTCTCATGATTCAATAACACTTTATTGGGAAATATATGGAAATGACCAATTTAGGTCATATATTCTTCCCATTTTAAAATGGGAAGCATTAAGCATGTAATGTCTAAGTGAAGGCTGCTGGCTCACCCAGCTGTCCCCATAGGAACCTGTGAGCTTTCTGTGTGAAGGTCCCTGGCTAAATATGTCCTGCACATTCTCTTTTTTCTAATCCTTGAAGCATCCCTGTAGGGAAATATTCCTCCCACTTTACCAATGGGAGAAATAAGACTCACCGAGATGGCTGAGCTGCCCACAGTAACCAGGTAAGAAAATGACAAGAAAGGATCAGAGTCCAAGTTCATGGGCTCCACAGCCCACTTCTTCTTCCCTCATTTACTCCCTCTCTCCTAAGTCCTAAACTGACTTACAAACCTTGCTTTCCTAGCAGCTCATCTATTATGAAATGAAGCCCTTTGAAGGAGCCATTTAAGGTGCTGCTGGAGAAGCCATGTTTACCTCAGGTACTCCACACGTGCATGTACAAAGCCCCAAGGGAGTTGCCTGAGAAATCATAAAGGGAAAACATGGTCCCTGCACCAGGGAGTTTTCAGTTTAGGAGCATGAAGAGAAGAATGTACTAGAATATTATGGACCTGGATTTTTCAGAGGTCAACGTGCACCCATGGGTGGTGGGAGGGGTTTTAGAGTCACATAGGGTTTGGCTTCCCAGAAGGAGGATATTCAACATGTGGAGCAGAAAGAGAAAATTCCAGCAAGCTATAATGCAGGCCAGGGCAGGGCCAGGAGCAGGTGTGGGCAGGGGGTGGTCCTCTGCCAGCTTGGAGAGTTGTGGGGACAGTGATCGGAGATGCAGGAAAGATGGCAGGTTGGGTCTGATCCTCTGGAGCTGACATGACATCCCAGGCAACGGGGACCATCTGAGGTGCCTACCCAGAAGTTGTGTGGTAATTGGCTTAGGGATTAGTCTTAGGGATGGAGAAGCCTGAGGGGAGGGGAGACTATGACCAATGATGACATCCCACAAGCAGAAAGAGGGAAGTTAGGAGCCAGCAAGTGGTTTGAGGGAAAAGCAGGATCATGAGGTTCTAAGAGAAAGAGTCCCATCCTCTAAGGCAAAAGCACACGCCCCACCCACTCAAGGGTCACTCTGCTTCAGAGAAATGCCACCAGCCAGCAGGAGACCCTGAGCTTCCAGAGCCCCACTTCTCCATTCTGTCCCACCTCCCCACCTCTCCCGCCTCATCCAGATGCATCGTCCCCAGGAGGTAGGCCCATGGACAGCGATTGTGACACTGTGCCGTGTGTCATATTGTAACTGGGTTTCCACATCCTCCTGGCTGTATTGTAAGAGCCCAAGAAGAGGAACAAGGGCGAATAATGAAATATAGGAATGCAGGAAAAGAGGAAGCCGCCCAAGACACCAGCCCAACCGAAATGCGAAGAATTATGGAGAAGTGACAGAAAGGGAAGTAAGAGCAAGGAATTGCATTCAGTGGCTCAGCAGAGCAAGTGTGCACACACACACACAGCACACAGACACACATGGACACACAAAGACATACAGACACAGGCACTCACAGACACACAGTTATACACAGATATGCTCAATCACACAGACACAAACACAGACAGGGATAAACACATACAAACACACAGACACACATAAAGACAGATGTAAACACAAAGAGACACACATCTTCACTCACAGTCACAGAGACATACACAGACACACACACACACAGAGACATGTGAACACAGAAACACCCACGGGCATACATACAGACACAAACACACAGAGATACAAATATCTTCACTCATAGTTCAAAGACACACACACACACACACTCAATTATATATGGACACACTCATACACACAGGTGAAACATACACACTAACACACACATACTAACTCACACAGAGGCACACACATCCTCAGCCACAGACTCACAGACACACACAAATACAGAAACACATGTACTCAATCACACACAGATGCATAGACACACAGAGGCACACCCCCCACTCATTCAGCTACAAAGATACATGCGTTCTTTCACACCACGACAACTGTGCTCTCACTCAGACATGTGCAGATACACTGACATACACTCACACAAACAATCTTTCTTATACCTAAATCAAATGTTTAAGACTGAGCTCTTAGTTCTTAGCCTCATAGAGAGAGTAGCAACCTGCTTTAATCCATTTAGCTGGGGGATCTGACCCGAGAGTGACCTATGCATCTGCCCCTAAATAGTACTAGATCCTGAAAACACAAAATTCCTGATAATTCTAACAGAGGACAATCTGGTTTTTCTTTTTCTTTTTCCTCTCTCATATTAAAAAAGCCAGAGTGAAAACATAGAAAACCTTTCTTAACATTATAATAAAAAATCTAATTTTGGGGCTAAGATTAAGAACATGGACTAATGAAACAGAAAGCTTAAGTATATTTAGGTAGACAAAACACATTTAGGAACCTCCAAATATCATTTTTTTAAAGGAAGGGAACAGAAAAGGAGAGAAAAGCCTGGAAAAATAAGAACAAAATAGCAAATGAACCCGTTTGTCTGTGGCATTTTCTGTTTGTGGAGATAACCGGCACGGAGCTCTGAGTCAAAGACATCCCCACCAGAGGAGCTTGGAGGTTGTTTAGAAAAAAGTCCTTATCTAGGGTTTTCACGGGCACATGCAGGAGTAGGCAGAGGCCCACCAAGGAGGCCCCTGGATGTGGATGGAAGGTTCCCCTAGCACCACAGCTTTTGAAGTTGAGGCACGGTTGTTCTTCTTTTTTACTTTCCAAGAGAAACAGGAGCTGCCCCAAGGACTACTATTGTTCTGATAGGAAACTGCTGATGAGCTGTGGAGACTTAAAATGCAAGCAGTACTTTCTGAGCATTGTTTATTTCCATTTACTATACTTTTTTGCACACCATCACTTTAAACTTTGCAATGAATTTAAAACCAAGAGAGACCATGTACTGATTTGGGTGGAAGCTTTGACCATGGCCCCTCAATTTGGCACCAATGTACATAGTGTTTAGTGGACATCTGGACTTGCAGGGTGGGCACACTTCTGGAGGAAAGGACTCTCTTGTCCTCACCAGTGCCCTGACTGCACCTTATATAGGACATTCCACTACTGCAGTCAACCCTTCACTAGGTCACTGAGGATGTCACCATACAGGTCCCTGTTCCTGTGGGTGAGGACAGTCTGAATTCTCAGTCCTTTTCCTGGAGACTGGAGGAGGCTAGTTAAGATTCACCTATGGAAACTGATGGAATGGGGCTGCCCAGAGGGAGGCCCAGGCCCTTCATCTGTACCTTCCTGGGAAACCCAGGCCCACCCCCACCACTGGATTATTCCTGATGGGCGTGCTCCTGGCACAGATGCTCTGGATGTCATGTTTGCAAGTCACATATTCTTCTTACCCTTCACAACATTTTTGACATTGAAGTGAAATGCTGCAGCTGGCCATGCATGCCACTAAAACCCTAAACATCAATTTTCCCACTGAGATAAATTTAAATGCACTCTAGAGGCACCTATTAAGTCCAGGGGGATACTGAGTCTGTGCCAGTTCCTGAAGAGTCTCTGTCCCCCTCTCAGGGAAACAGACACGCCTGTGACCGCAGGGCTTGCAAGCAAGAGCACTCTTCAAATTCTTTACCAATACTAGCGGCAATGCTACAGAGGCTAAGGAAAGATCCAAGTCTCTAAAATTTTGGCCCATTCTTTTTCCCCTTCAGTTTTGGCCAAGAAGTTTCTCATCTCCAAACTTTGGTGTTTTTTTTTTTTTCTGGGGGCGGGGTGGGCTCTAGCTAAGAAGACTATACTGTAAAAAAAGACAGTTGCTGAAGGGTCGTGTCTCCAGCTTTTCTGGCACTTCTTAGCCTCTCCCCAGGAGAGGAAACCTAGTGCTCTCACCCAGATGTCATTTGCTTTTTTTCCTGAGGGTCTGAGGCTGCCAAGAGGGCTCTGTTCACACAGATGTACCTTCACCATGCCACAGCACCAAGGTGTCATGGCACTGTGCAGAGGACCCTGGAGACACAGATGCCTGGTCACTGGCAGCAATAACTAATGGACAACCTTGCAGTGGCTCTCTCTTTATCCTCTTCCCTTGTACCTCGGAATCACCTTTCAAATGAACTAGCTCTCCATGGTTCCACGTCAGGCTGGGAGAATCACTGATTCGTTCCATGCCAGGGAGAATTGCTAAAGACATACCGCAAACACACAAAGGCAAATGTGGGTGTATTTTTCATTTTTATTTATTTGTAAATGGGGGTTTCATAAATCCCATGTTAGTCATGAACACAACAGAACCTACAAGTCAGTGCCTATAGGCAGATGTTATGCAGATTTCTGCCTTCTCTGCAGAAAGGGTCTCTGCATGCTGGGTCCCAGCATGAGGGGGTCTCCTTCCTGTTAACAGAGGTGCAGGCAGTGGGAAGCTTCTGGGACAACAGAGTGGGCCCTGCAGAAACAGGCCTGAGGCTCTGGAAAATGTAACATTCTTGGGGAGAAGTATGTTGTTGATACAGTTTAATAAATAAAAGTGATTCACAGTAAATTCAGAGATTCATAGAAAAGGGGTCCCCTTAAATAAAAAGAAAATAGTTAAAAATTTACCCTGAAGCAAAAGCAGCATCCACGAGGCCCTTGACCATTGGCATGCTCTTCATAGTCTCTGGGGGTCCAAAAGACCTCCTGAGCTCACCTGGGAGCTAACTCTTGTGGCATAAATGCTCCTCCCTCTGTCACGTGGATGTCCTCATCTGTGTAGCCTGTATCACTTGAATGTTCTTTCCTATGTCACCAAGATATCCTCATATGCATCATCTGTGTCACCTGGATGTCCTTACCTGTATCACCTGTCACCTGGGTGGCCTCACCTGTCACATGGGTGTCCTCATCTGTCACATGGGTGTCCTTACCTGTAGAAGCTGTCACCTGTCACATAGATCATGTAGCTAGGGTCACCTCTGTCACTTGGTACCGGCCTAGATGGTCAGCTATTCCATGTGCTAACATCAGAGCACCCCTGAAATCAAGGTGGAGATGAGACAAGAAGGAAAAGGCTGCTCCTTTTTCTGTACTCCCTCAGGGCTCATTATGGCAAGAGAGGGGGCAGGTCTCTCTTTTTTTCTCTCAATCTCCTTTAAATGCACAGGGTCCTAAAAAACTTGAAAACATGGAAATGCAAATTTTTTTAATGTAGGAGTGCACATTCTCAATGTGTCCTGTGCCTGGGCTTTGGGCACTGCATCCTTACTGACCACCCCCAGGAGCTTCTAGCCCTGTCTTTGAAGAGATTCTACCACAATAGCTAAGCCATAACCCTGTGGGAAGCCATAACCTTGCTTATGAATAGTATTTCATTTTTAGGCAACAAAAAAACATTTAAAAATATGCAAGGGGAACTATATATTACATGTAATTCACAGAAAATTTTACTCCCTGACATGACAAAATATTCAAATCTAGGTTACTGATTTTTCCAACATATGTTAGAGTAGAGGACCAAGCAAATTAAAAATCCTAAAAAATTATAAAAACATATTTGTACTTTAGATAAAGAAACATTCATATTCTATTTCAATTCAGAGGCTTCAGGTTTAAGTGAGTTAAGTACAACAAAGCTTAAACTGGAAAGATCTGAGTAAAGACCAAAGAAGATGAGGAAGTCAGTTCTTTGGCCTCCTTTACATTGCTAAGTTTAAAGCATATATACTTGAAAAGATCAACACTGTCACTAGCTGATGTCATCCCCTCCCACTGACATTATTCTTACTCAGAAGTTAAAAACTTCCATCTGTATTCACCAGTGACAACAGGTCCAGAATGAGAAAGAAAGTAAAACTGACCTCTGAGCCAAGGACCAAAAGAGAAGTAAAAAAAAAAACCCTGAACTACAATTCATACGCTTACTCATGGGTGAGTCCCCGAGGCCTTCATTCCCAGTTTATATTCCCTTATTTTATGAAAAGGTCACTAAAGGATTCTCATTTTAATTTTTAGCAGGTAAGAAGCTGCAACTCAGAAAGCAGAGGAAGAGACCGAAAGTGCCATGCAAACAGATAAGAGAACTCAAAGCCAGCAACGTTCTGGGTATAGTCATTTCCACAGGCAAAATGAGTTTTTCCTCCTGAGGCTCAGAACCATTGGGTTAACAAATACAAGTACATTTTCTGGCCTCAGAAACACATTTGAGAACTGGACTGCTGTGGAAAATCTAAAATCAACAGCCCCACTACATGGGAGGCAAGAGAAAGGAATGAATAAATGAATAATGAGGGCTAGGAGTGTGTAGCTCAGTGGCAGAGCACTTGCCTAGCATGTGGGAGGCCCTGGGTTGAATCTCAGGACTACCACCTCCTGCCAAAAAAAAAAAAAAAAGAAGTATATGCCTACAAATAATCTCCCTATAAAACCAAAGTTAGTATTCACGATAGCAAACTTGAGTTAAAAAGAAAAGGCTAAAGTATTTTTAAGACAGTTTTTATAGGGTTGGGGTGTAGCTCACTGGAAAAGCATTTACTGAACATGCACAGGGCCCTGTATTCAATCCCCAGCACCACCACACACACACACACACACACACACACACACACACACACACAAAAGTAGTCTTTAAAAAAACCTTGGATAAGGAAGATTTCCTATTCAAAAGGATTAAAGTACATTGAAAACAAAGCAGACAAAGCAGGGAAGGCTTCAATAGTTTAGAAACTTAAGGCTTAAAAACTGCTCTCTGCCTCCAAAGTGCTAGATTAAAGAAGAGATGCTGGCTGAGGTGGCCTGCAAGCAGGAGAACTTGCATGTCAGACCTGGCACAGCCCCAAATATGACAGTGGTTCCCAAGGCTTCTGTGGCAGTGCAGCACTCGCCAGTCACTGGCTGAGTGATTTCACACATGATTGGGACAGCGAGTTTTGCCTCATAGACCCATTTTGGTGCAAACATAACTGTAGATGCGATCACAACGATCTGTAGAGTGCATAAATCTCAGGTAGGGGCAAAAGGGTTTGATGTCGATTGCTTCCAGAGTTCTGCTGCCGGGAAAGTAGACATGGAGGAAATACAGAACATTCTGAGATTAAAAACAGGAAATGGGTGAATTCAGTGCCCCTTCTGGGAAATGATGAAATGAAATGTGTTTCAACCTTAAGGTGTAATCATGCAAAACTTAGTTTATCAAGGTTATTTAGACATATGACTTCTCATCAAGATAAATGACTTTTTAAATTTGAAAACCCAACTAAGATAAAGTTCACCCCTCTGGTATCATAAATATATAGTGATCATGTCTGCATCACTCTTCATATCATAAAAACTACATAAAATGGGGCAGTGTCTAATGTACATGTGATGAATGTTTCAGTGACCTCAAGCCAAAACTTATAAAGTTCACAATTACTGGATTTCCACAATTTTATTCAGAGATGGAATGCACTAATTGAATGAAACTGGAATTACTGTGTTAAAGCATAAATCTCTTATGCTAGAAAGCACAGCTCATGTTTTAAAAGCATGTTTGAAACTGGTAAATGTGTCAAACAAAAGCACACTTTAGCTTGCTCCTTGGTGCTAGCATGTATGCCTGTGTCAACACCTGTGGCTCAGTCACTGACCCCAGCATGCAAGAATGAGGGGCACCGAGAACCCAGCTCCCACAGTGATCCTTGTTCACAGATTGACACCTGGGGCAGTGGTACAAATCATACCAAAGATCTACATTTATGAGTAACCAATGCAAATGAGAGGGAATGAAAGAACAGAAATGATGGGAAATCTAACAGCATAAATATTTTCACACTTCAATGACACATTTCTAACGGTCAGGAGCGAGGCAGAGTTATCTGTGTGCAAGGTTAGCGTCTCTTGGCATAATGAGTTATCAGCACCCAATTTACCCTCCCCCACCTGCCTCTGCATCCTGCCTGAGCATTCCTCAGGCAGCTGCAAACCCCCAAAAGTAAACTCTCTTTCAGAATTGGGGGTGAGGCGCAGGAGTTGCTGGTGGTTCAGAAGCGCTACTTGTTCAGTGCACTACATTCCCGCATGGGCTTTACAAAAAAACCCTGGCATCTGCACCACGAAAGCAGAAGGTGGGTGGGAAAAGGTGGGAGGTAAGGAGAGAAGGTCTGCACTTATTCTTGGAAATGCAATTAGGCACCAGGCTCAACAGCTGGCCTGCTGGTCAAAGAGGCAATGCATAGAACCTCTGGGTGCTCCACCTGGGTGTCTGAAATTCCCAGAATTTCAGAGGGCAGTCTTCCACAATGGATGCCAACAGCATGCAGCTGCTTAGAGAGGAGGAAGCTACTCAAAGCCACATGGTAGTCAACGGTGGATGGGGGTGAATCCCAGAGCCCATTCTGGCCCACCCCTCCATCCTTCTTACTGCCCTCATCCTCCTGGCTCTGCTGAAACCCCTTTCTGAACCTGGGGATCAATTCATGTTTCTCATCTGATTTCTCATAGCTAACTTTGGTACTTTCAACCCTACAGATTTCTGAATGAATTTATATAAAATAAGACAGATGAGCTGTTTCGTTTCCAGAACTTCAACTTGAACGATGCATGGAGGGTTGCTGTATGTCCCAAACTTATTTCTCACAGATCCTATAACATACTTGTTTTTGTGTTTTCATTTGTTTCTGAGTGCATTTTTTGTAGTACTGGGGATTGAACCCAGGGTCTTAAGCATGCTAAGCATGAGATTTACACTGAGTTATTCTTCCAGCCCCTGTAACATGTTTTAAAATGTTAAGAATTAATGTTCTGAGTGTGACAGGGTTTTAATTAGGGTGAGATGTGCCATAAGCCTTCTTGATAATAGGCAATAATGGAAGAAATGATGTGAACTAGGAAATGTTTTGGGGCAGAAAAGCCACCCCCCAGTGACTCCCCATCACTTCCACTTCTGGCCCAGTTTACTCACACCTACAGAGCAAGTTTACAGCAGACCACCTCTGGTCCAGTCCTGTTCCCAGGGTCTACCCCTTGGCCCACACAAACCACAGCTGGTAGGCAAGTCACTAAGGCACACTTGGGAGTCCCTATTTTTAGTTGTCACCTTCTTCTATCAATCTCTTAAAATTCTAGTCATTCTTGAAGATACAGAATATAACTCATTTTCTTTTAAAAAGTCTACACATGGTTTTATCAAAACTGATTTCTCTCCTTGCTTATTTTTTGGGTTTTTATACTTCCATGGCATTTTGCATATTCTGCCCCCTTCAACAACCTCAGGCCACATCTCATTCATCCTCTTTATTCTTCATTGTATGCTCAACAAATATTTTATAAATGAAACTAGATTGGATCATAGAAACTGTGGCCCAATTTTCCTATAGGTATACTAATGATATTTAAAATACAATACTAATATGTCTCAGTATGTAATTCAGCCAATGTTTATTCTTTTGATGGTAACAAAGGTCATAAACATACAGGCTTAAATTTTTAAAAACAGCAACAACTAAAAAGTTCAAAGAGCCAAAAATTTAGAATCAGAAAACTTGGGTTGATAAAGGTACTATGATTTGAAAAATCTGTTAATTAAACCTACTTAATTTTATAAATTGACCAAGCAGTGGCTAAGCAGGATGTCTGGCAACTCTAAGAGGTGAACACCATTTCCAAGGGCCTTGGGCACAAGCAGGGGATATGCCTCATCTGTGCAGCAGTGAGAGAGAAGTGTTACCCGTGGCAAGGACTAAATTATACAAGCTGTACACCTCGGCTATCACACTTCTTTCCTTCCAGTTGTACCTTATTCAAGGGCAGCACCTTTCAGTATCTTCGACACATGCTTCTGGTGCCTTTCATTAAATGAGTGGGTACTGTTACTACACAACATAACAAATCACTTATTGAAACTGTTTTATCTCGTCTCAAGTCCTGTCTGCTTGATTTTTCTCCATATTGGTCTTCAGGAGTGTTATTGACTGTGACCACTTCAGGTCCAGGGGCCCAGTCAGTTCATTCTTGAAACAAAATGGAGGCCCATCTTATGTCCCTAGAGGGCAGGGCCTCTGTACTGCTGTGGACGATGTCCATGGTCCCAAAGCACTGGGTTCTCATTCTAATCTCGGCATGGTAGCAATAAGGAAGCAGCACCTCAAAGAGCTGTTTTACCTCAAAGAATGTGCCAAAAAATAACCGTTTCTCAGTGTATACATCCCACTTATTTTTCTTTTTGAGGTAATAATTTTGCTAATGGCCCATTTGGGGAGCATCTCATAAAATCACTCATCAGCAAAACTTCTTTTCCTTCTCCTTTGGTTTAACTCACAGGGATTCCGAAAAATGTTAGACATGCTGTTTTCAGAGGCAGCCACCTAAGACTTCAAAATGTTATTATTCTGACAAACTTAAATAATGAATCTCTATCACTATTTAAGAAATGCAAAGGTATGGCTTACTGATAGGAAATCAAATAAGGGAATTCTCTTAGAAATGCCCCCAGAATATCTTAGAAGAAACTTTGGTTGTTATTATTTCTAAGTAAAGAAAATACATACAATATACTCTGGGTATAGCAGGATGTTCCTCCTTCCTGCCAGGCCCCTGTTTCTTTATGGGCTTTGGAATGTGAGCCTTCCTGGCCAAAAGAGTCAGGGGAACAGGGAAGGGACTCTTGCAGCAGCAGGAGGGCACAAACATTGAGAAGAAAGCTATCCACACACTACTACTCTGACGCTCACCTTCTACCTGGTTCCCCTTTCACTTGAACTTTCTAAGAAATCTTTCCTTATCTATGGTATACAACCTGCCCTTGAGTGATTCAAGTGACTGTGCCCCAGAAGTTCTGGCTCTTAGAAGAGGAGGAATTTTCTTAAAGATAATATTTTCATTCACCAAAGTTAAAATTAAAATCAATTAAAAATCTCATAGAGCTAACGATACGACTTGTTTCACTGGAATAAAATGGAATTGAAGGGGTATTTCCATGGGGACAGTGGGAAGTTTTCCTCCTCTTGCTTAGGCACATGGTGTGATTTTTCACTCCTTAAAAGCACTTGCAAAAACTTTATTGTCAATGATTTATAAAGTACGGCTTTGACCTTAAGCTTGATTCACTGAAAAACGAGCAGGAACTGCTTCCTCTTGCAGGTGTTTGTGCTGGTGGGTAAGCTGGGGATCAGAGCCGAGTTCTTAGCAGGCCAGGAATGTTAATTTCATCACCACCACCACCACCACCATCATCATCATCATCAATTTTAACAAAGCCATCATCATTATTATCAATTTTACCATATTATTAGACTGCTCAAAAGAGGGTGTTTTCAGTCAGGCCTCTTATGAAGTTGTGGAAATGAGTCTACAAGGGCAGAAACTCTGTCATATCCATCACTCTTCCTGTATCTAACATTTCCAGGAGATTTTTATAGGCTGAAATGAAACATACTGAATCAAATGAGACAACAATAATTGGAAGATCCCATTCATCCATCCAAACACGAAAGGCTTTAATACAAGGTGACGGTGGTTTCCCAGAGCTCTTCCTGAGAAATTGACTCATGTGCTCTTAGTTGACAGGTAACACAGGATGTGGCTGAAAACCTCTCACACAATCTTGTGGGCATACATGTGCTGCATCAGGAGGAGGAAAGGAGGTTTGCCCTTCAGAACTGGAATATTCTATATGTTTGGAAAGCACTGAAAATGTGCTTATGATCCCATGTGTTTACTGACCAGCAGCAGCGAGTCCAGTGGAACTACATAGCCTGAGTCCATGTGCTGTCTTCCAGGACACCCTGAGGGTGAAGGCAGATGTGGACACAGAGCTCCTTCCCAGGCAGGGGCTGTGCTTTCTCTTTTCATGCTGCATTCCTTGCCAAGACTACTAAGGTCCTATGGGTGCTGTGTTCTAGGAGGGACTTGGAAACACTGAAGAATGCCAGGGTAGAGCAAGAACAGTGAGAAGAAGCAAGGCACATGGTATTGTAGTAGATATTTCATTGTCTCACAAGTTAACTAATAAACATTATCCAGGAAAAGGAAATATTTACAGGACCGACTATTGCTGTTTGCAACAATTAGAAGGGCTCTAATAGTTGAGAGATGAGAAAATAAATGTGTCGCAGATGAACACAGGGGTGGCTGCAGATAGGCACAGATTTAGTTCAGTGCTTCTCTAATCCTCAATTTCCCTAATCTACAGCAGGTTGTCTCTTTTTTATGCATCTATTTTTTAATTTGTTGTTTTTATATATAATGACAATAGGGTGTATTTTGACATATTACACATACATGAGTGCAACCCATTCTAATTTTGATCCCATTCTTGTGGTTATACACGATGTGGCATTACACTGGCTGTGTATTCATATATGAGCACAGGGAAGTTATGTCCAATTCACTCTACTGTCTTTCCTATTCCCATCCCAGCAGGCTGCCTATTGATTTGTGCCAACAGGTGGGTGATCACCTGTTAAGAATGCTGAAGAAAAATTTATACAAATGCCTAATGATCTCTCAATGGCATTTTATCTAATATGTTTTATGGGAATCGGGTCTTTCTACACAGCAACAACATACTACCACTCAAACTGTATATGTCACCAGCTCTGTGGGCACTGGGGTGGGAGGAAGGTATCAGTGTTAGAGACCCTTCAGTATTTCTGTCTGTTTCATTCATATGAAGACAGAAGCTACTACAGTTATACATGTCACTTAACAATGGGAATATTTTTTAAAAAATGCATCATTTAATGATTTAGTCCTTGTGCAAACATCACAGAGCAGACTTAACAGACTAAGATGGCTATGACATCATCACGCAATATAATCTTATGGGACCACTGTCAGGTGTGTAATCTGCTGTTGATTGAAATGACATTACATGGTGCATGACTTTCTACTAGAATGGCCATACTACAAGCAATGCATTCAATAAAAGTAGTCATGAACTTCAATGCATCAGGTTAAATATTTCATTAAATAAATTAATTGAAGCAGATGTTCAAAACCAAGCAGAATGTTTGGTGGAATACGGAGACAGCTTATTCCATATTTTATTTCTAGCTTTTCTTTTTAACATTTTTCTCCCTATCTGCCCAGTTACATTCTTCCTTTCTCCCAACAGAAGGTAAACTCTAACTCCATGTACCTATCTTCCTTGTTGACCCCTGTGCCTGGCAGGATGCCTGGGACAGTACTTAATAAGCATCTGTGTCATTAACTGATATGGAAGAGGCTCACCCAACCTTCGGCCTGGTCCCTTCCATTCTGGAATTCTGATACCACTCAAAACCTGCTCCTTATGTACTTCCGAATCTAGAGTAAAGTATGATACAAGGCTTTTCTTTAGGTTTCCACAGTTTACTTCACTCCTTGAAGGAATTAATTCTAATATATCTTTGACTTCCCATAACATTTAGTTCGATGACTTGCAATGGATTTAGTGACTGTACTTTAGAGAAACATATGAGTCTGAATAATATGTCAATAATTCAGATTTCAGTTTTTAGGACTAAATAGAATAAAACAAAGTATAGTATATAACTGTGAACATTTTAACAAGATGATAAACAGTGTAGGAGAATGCAAATCATTTCTGAGATCCCAGAATGCTATAAATTTGGATTTATTTCTATCCATAAGGGCTGGGAGAAGGCCAGAGG
>JAJEJO010005245.1:107196-117196 GCA_020662805.1 Glaucomys volans
TACAACATACTATATACATACTACACACCACACACACACACACACCACATGCACACATACTCCAAACACTACCCATACATATACACCATACACAAACCACAACATACCACATCTACACACCCTATATACACTATGTACTACACATGCCATAGACACATACCAAAGACTACCATGGATACCCACATATATCCATCACACAACACACATGAACTCATGTACCCCATGCATTCATTAACATAAATACACATGGAGATGAACACACACACGTCAGTTTTAGTTTTTGCCAAGGAACATTCTTAAACCTCTGCTGCCTGGTGTCACCTGACTACACCAAAATGGAGCCTAAGACGGTTAACTGACGCAGCATGCAATCTAAGTTTTAGTGTACCAAAACTGTTAGTGAGTTCTGTGAAGATCCTCATGACTCCCAAACCTTTTGCACTGACTGACAAATTAGGAGTAATAAAAAACCAAAAGGCAATGCAGAAAGTTTGTCATTTAAAATTTATTTTGAAGTGGAAAGGAATGCGTCTGTCATAGAGTAGCCTCTCTGGCCAGAAATGGAAAGACCTAGAGGCTGGGAGGATGATTTTTCTATAGCTGTTATTTAAAGTTTGGGGCAATTTATGAGTGAAGAAGACTTGCCAACTGGGTGGAAATGTCCACAGCAGCAATACTTGATGTCTTCACGAGGCATGCCCAAGATAGAGGTAGCAAATTGCAAGCTGAATAATACAGATTTTTAAATTTGCCCCATCAAAACCACAGCACAATCACTCAACTCTAGAGAGGGGCAAGGAACTAACATAAGGAAGGTGAATGGGCATCCAAGTGACATGCTTTTAGTTATCCCTTAAAGTAGAAAGGAAAAAAACAGCAGCCAAACAGCCACCTGGGGTGGGCCAACAGTCCCCTGCTTGCCACTTGTTTCACATTTGAACATGCCTGAGCTCTGCTGCAACTACTGCTCAGATTCTGCTAGATAATATTTCTCCCTAGCTAAAATTGGGTTTATCGGTTCAGAAGAGATGCATTTCACAGATAAAAACAACTTCCTCTAGCTGTTGATTAGATAAGCAGGCTCACATCCGTACTCAAAACCCTGCTGCCCAATCTCCAGTGAGACCAGAGCCCGCTGCTCTCTTCCCATGGTGAAAAACTGTCTCCAGCTCCTCTTCCCTCTGCCAGCCTGGAGAGGACTGTCACCTCAGCACTGCTCTGGTTTCCTACCTAAAACTTCAAGATGAAGGACAGATTTGGTACCAGGACAATGAATTAAAAATACAGAAATCTTCCAGTTCTCACTTCAGACCTGAAATTCATGGCTGAGTTGAGGGGTTTTTGACTTCAGTTTTACTAGGATGAATCAAACCCTGGACAGAGTATTTAACAAGATGAACCAAAGTTGTGCTGATACAGTTTCTCTCTCAGAGCCACGCACCTCTGAGCATCAAGCTGTGAGATGTGAGTTACAGTGCCAAGAACCTGTCATGCAATGAACTTGTCCTGCAATGAACCGCCAAGGAAAGAAGGGTCAACTCCTCACCACTGTGGGAGGCTACTCAGGTGCACAGAACCAAAGAAGCACATTCTAGAACATGGTGGAAATATGCAGAAATATATTCTCTCTCCACATTCAGACTCATATTTCCTTCTGCCTAGGAGCAAGTCCTGCACAAATTATCCAGACGATCAGTCCATGTGCCAAGCATTTGGTAAGCTGCACTGAAGCCATACTGTCTCAATTCTTTGGCTAACTGACCTCCATGCCCATCACCCTTAAATCATGGTTTTAATTTAGCCTTAGAGCATTACTGTGCTTCTGCCCCTAAATTTTTTCCTTGGATTCTACTCTAAACCCTAAATTTGCCTGATATCCTTCTTAGGGGGGTCTTCCTGTTTTTAGCCTCAAATCTCTGTTCTCTGTCCTCTGGCCTTTCCTTTTCCCTCAGTTGCAGCCTACCAAATCTCTTTCCCCTAGTCCTCACTCCGGGGCAGGAAGAGTGGGGCTGGGGGTTCCTCCTCCCGCATGGCCAGTCCTGTGTCACAGTTCTCGGTTCTCCCAGTCAGAAGGGCATCCTGGGTACTTGTCAAGAGAATTTGAGGACATGGAAACATCGAAAAGGAAGAAAAGGGCAAGAATTCAAGGGGTAAAGAAGGCATGGAAATATGATTGAGTAAATGAAGAAAATCACGTCTTTAGTTTTTTAAATACAAAACGCCCATCTGCTCTCCAGACATCAACCCTGACATAAGTTCTAAAGAAAGGTTTCTTAAGAGCTCCTTGTCAAGGGCTCTCAGAGTAAATCTCAATCCGTTTTTCACTTCTCTAACATTGGTGCTCTGGTTGATTGAGTAAATTTGGGGTTGCCTTAAGAGGTCACTGAGTGCTTCCTTGGCTTCAAAATGTTTCAGACACAACCACTTCAGAGAGCTGAGAGTTTTCTCATTTTTAAAGAGACCACTTCAGAAGAAAAGCTACAGTTTCATTAAGTAGATATTCTGATGACTAAATCTGTCCTTGCCAGAAAGTTCTTTTTTGAGTCTAACTCAAATTCTTCAAGTTGCACTTCAAATCCGTTATTTCCTCTTATTCAGACCTGGAAGAAAATGGTGGCCAACTAAGGGCTTGTGTCTTGCTCTGACTTATGGCCATCACCTGGTTTCTCATATTTATACATGGACCTAGAGTGTCCCTTCATCCCTGGATGAAGCAATGAGGTGTGACATTCTTATTCTTCTTGTCCTGGGACCAACCCACCAACCAGTATAACCTCCCACCTCCTCAGCAGGAGGTTGGTTTCTACCATTTCCCACCAATTTCTTTACCATTAGGGTCTATTCTTGTTGAGATTGGATTCTTCTAAAACTGAACTCTGGCAAGAAAGACTCATACTTTTTCAAAAGCACTGCTTGCCTCTTTCTAAAAAAAGACACCCTAAGTCCAAGCAAATGCTTGCAGTAGGTACAGCTGGGACTGAGCACCGGACTCTGGATGAAGAGAACACCACCCTGGCAGACAGCCACCTGTACCAACCAAGACTGAGAGGTCCTCACTCAGAGGCAATTCCCCACAGTTCAAAGTTCACAAGGGAAGATATCACCAGGCTATTTTGCAGGCATTTATAACAATGACTTATATATCTATACCAAGTGAACTGCATGTTCTTCTCTACTCTCCAGGAATCAGCCTGACTTTCAGTTCCCCAAAGGATGTCCATGCCATGAGGGTTCTGAGGGCATCAGAGAGGCTCCACAATAGCTACAGGGATTTCAGGGTAAGTCCACCGCCTTCTCTACAAGGACCCAGAGCCAGCTCCTAACTGAGATGCCTGGGCTCACAGTACATTACATGGTCAATGGATAATTTTGGCTCCTGGTCCCTGAGGCCCTTGCTTTGCTATATGAGCACCTCAGGCAGGTTATGAGCATCTCAGTTTGTGCCCATATTAAGTGGGGAGAACAACACTATTGCACTGGTGCTTCAGGGACTAAACAAATGAGGGAACCCTGGGGCACCCCACATTAGTTATTCATATGTCACTTATGCAAATTTTTACCATGTATGTGTACCATCACTGTCTTAATGTTTTTATTTAAATTAACCTTTCAACTTACATAAATGTGTTTTGAAAGTCTATGGTCACACCAGCATCACTTACAGTAAACCAAAGGCAATCTTAAAAATAAGCACATACATTAAAACATAGTGTTTCATTTGAGTTTCAACTTGGGTTAACTCTGAAATGATGTATGTAGTTGTTTTGCACAGAACCGAGGAATGATGGACAGGTGTTAAATTTCTCTTCCTGCCTACCTTCCCACCTACAGTAGCCATTTACTAATAGGGAGAAAAGCATTTATAAATGACTCATTCTCTGTGTTCATGTACACCAAATGATTTTAGCCACTATCCTTATTAGTTTGGAACAGAATGGACAGCTAAATTAAAAGAAAATCATTATACCCAAAGTCAACTTCATTTCTAGGACACATAAAAACATACATGAAGTTTCTCAGTTGTTGCATCAGGGTGTCCTATAGAAAGACAGTGAGGGCTTAGGTAACTGAGACACAGCCATCCCGTCTCCCTGACTTCTGTACCATTGTACCTTCATGATATCCTTTTGTATAAATAGGTGCTTTTATATCACAGCTTTATCTTTTTTTAAAAAAAAGAAAAATTACTACTCCAAGAAATTAATGACTCATTAGCTCATGAGAACACAGTATTATAGAGGGAAAACTAGTCTTTGAGTCAGATATTGAGTTTAATTCTGACTCCACCATTTGATGCTGATGAGTTCACTGAATTTCTCTGGGCCTCTATCTTCTTGTAATAAGAAAGGGGACAAAGTTTTCTAAACATGAACAGTAGTATATATAAGTTAACCAGTGGAGTAATTTCAGATGATTCCATACCCATCCCTTTATGGAAAATGTACGTAGATGTTTGCTAACCTAGATGATCTAGATTTTTCCTTTAATATTAAAAAATTCCCACTTGTTACTTTCTATTTCCAGTTAAATATTCCACATAAGAACTAGAGATTAAAAGGATAAAATAAAATGGCCAGAAGAGGCTCCTTCTAATCTAAATCTCTGGAGGAAAAAATAGCCCTATTGTTAAAACACTTAAAATGTGTAATTTTCACTATCTACAACCCATAAAATCTGATATTCCTGAAAGTGCATCAAGAACAGAGGAGCGTGATGGAACTGCATCTCATGCAGGGTGAATGACCCTTACCTCTGCTATTTTGCTAGCATGTGGGTCTTAAGGCTGTGCTGGTCTGTGAGCAGCATCCTCCTCCATACCAATCCTATCCTGCCAATCTCTGCACTATATATCTTTAACATAATGGCTGAGGAAAACAGTGGAGAAAAAGACTCATGTCTCTTAATCACACAGTCTTAGAAGGACATAGAGAGACAGAGGTTTCACAGAAACACAGCAGGCAACAGCCTGCAGGATGCCAGGAGGACACAACTTACCCACTCCTCTTTCATTCTTGGAATTCTGCTGTCCTCCAGAGGTGGTGGAAAGGTCTTCAGGGACAGGCATGGGCTCATCACCATCATCCGGAGTGTCACTTACTGGGGGACTCTCTTTCCCTGAGGAAGTAAGTAGGAGCTTGAGGTTCTGGCCATTGTTGTTACCAGCAGGGTGCCTGGGCCTCCCTGGTGGCTTAAGAGGGTGGCTAAGGAGGTGGTAACTGGATCGAGTAAGTGTTTCTCTATAATTTTTTCTTTCAAAAAAAGAATATCCTTTCATTTCCCCCAACCCAAACACAAAACAAACAGGAGAGAACAAAGATGTGAAAAGGAAAAAAAATTTCACCTGAGATTTCCACTATTAAGGTTATAGAACGGATATGTAGGTACACATAAAATACAAATATGAGGTGATATATTTTGTTCCTTCAAAATTAACTAGCTCTTAGACACTCTCATGCACATATTTCTATGCCAGGGGCCAATTTCTACAGTCCTGTATATAATGGGTACTTGAAGATTTATTTAAATCCTTTTTCTAACTTTGAACCTATATTGCTTTCTATTCTTTTTGATTATTAAACAACACTGATGAACACCCTACTAGCCAGGCTTCGTATTTTCCTTAGTGATCACCACTGTAAAAATCTCCAGAGGTTTTCTGACTGGGTCCAAAGGCATCTACATTTTTCTAAAGTTCTTTGCATGTTTGACAAAGCTTTCTCCCATAAAGTGGTTCCCATTCATTCCCCACAAGCTTGCCCCACGCACCCTCATGATGGGCATTCTGCTCAGACCCATGCATGCTGGACTTGTTTACTTTCTTTTCAAGAGCCAGGAACTCTTTTGCCAGTTGCCCAACTCAACTTAACCTGCTGGGCAGAAGATACCCAGAGAGGGATGGGAGGGTTCTGTGCCTTCTACAGAAACAAGTCTCTCTCTACATACAAAAAAAAAGTCTGTCAATAAAACTTCACTTTGAAATAGGAATAAAATATAATCCACACAAATACAAAGATTCCTCATACTTCACAAAGTATGATTTGCCAAGTGAAGTCGGGTTTTATAGGATGCCATCTTTATTTTGATTAGAATTAAGTTTAGCCAGAGTCTCTACAAATGGGGAACTCTTTCCCATTCTGAGGAATCCAATATTGGGAAGCCATAACTGGTTAAAAAAAAAAAATGCTCTCTTCTCATGAAGGTTGAAACTCCATTTCAGAGCTAACTTAAACTGAAATTATAAGACATAGATTATACACAAGATATAGAGGGCAAGGACTTAAAGCGAATGCAAACTAACCTATTACTCGCAGAAGATCAGTTTGGACAAATATCCTAAAGGAAGTCCAACAGAATAACAAGAGACTAGGGTTGTGTGCTGGCTGAGCTGGCCACCAGGTTTTGCAGGCAATAAAAGCTTCCCACATAGACAAACCCAGACTTTTGTAAGAGCATGTAAATGACAAATTGAATGTTAAAATGTCTAGAAAACATGACTAGGTATGGTGTAAAATTTCCTTGTAGGTTTGAGTAAACCTCCCATAAGAATTAATTTTAGGGGACTGGCAACACCAGTAAAATCATCCCCAATATATGAAATGACCTTTACTGGAATCTTTAAAATAGAACCTGCATAGGCACCAAGGATATGCTTTGGGGAATAGTACTGCATTCTCTAGAAAACAGACATTACAATTTAATATTCCAGCTTAGCTGTAATTAGTGCAATTGGCATATTTTCAGAAAGAGCATTATTGGGTATATTTGGATAGCCAATACAAGATGAATAGTTAAAGATGGGGAAGGATTAGAAGAATTTTCCAAGGAAAAATAAAAGGCCAGAGATAAATTGATTGAAAGTGCTCATGTTACGTGAAAGCCCTGGGCAGGTGCACTGAGTCAGTACTATTTTCTTGGCCCTAAATAGAAGATCTTAAAAGTAACCATAGCTCAATGTACTCGTGTTGTTTTCTTCACCTCTTTCATAAATGAGAAAACTCTGAATGGGAGAATGTGGGAGGTATGTGAACCATCTGACTACTTTTACTTTCATAAGATGGTAGCCTAGAATAATGGTTTTCAAACTCTGAGGACTTTAGGGAGGTGGTAAAAGGAATTTTTTTTTTTTTTTGTAAGAATAGCACCATATTTTCATACAGAACTTTAATATGTAAAACAGGTCTATATAAAGTAGGGACACTGCAGGGGGGAGCAGGTGGACCCTCATAGTCCCCACCTGCTTTCCTTTTCAAAGACCCCCTAGAGGATCTCCATAAGAGAATGGCCTGTGACTTAAACTGTACAAGGCCAGCCAAGCCTGCACTTCCATCTCTGGGATTACCAGGTGTCATTATTATGGAATGGGGGTGGAGGCTGAGAAACCACCTTTTGGATTTACATTTTTATATGATTTTCCCTATAAACGTGGTGTCTTTCATGACCCTTTGGGCCCATGTAGGTGCTGTAGGCACACAAGAGCCAAGGGATTATGATAAAGGATCATGATTTGGTCAATGAAGGAATGTCACACTTTTTGCTCAGTTCATGCTAAAATCTAAAATCTCTCAATTGCTCATTTAAAAATTTAAGTGATCCACCTGTTAAGGAGCAATGTCAATTATGGCCTGTGGAGGATGCTCATAATAATAAATATGCTTCTTAAAACTTAAATCTGTCTTGAGTTTCTGCACTGAAATGCCAGCTCTCCAGTGTCCCTGACCTTGTTATCTTAGTACTTTTATTTTTTTCCTACATGGGGGTAAAAAGGAGTAATGAAAACAGTAGGGATGATGATTCTAAAATACCAAGAGTTAGAATGATCAATAGGAACTCCCTATGCAGAAGAAACCACATGGAGAAAAGGGAGAATAAAAAACCTGCCTCAGTGTGCCAGGGACATCAAGCAAAAAGGCAGAACTGGAAGGAGCAAAGTTGGATGTATTCACATGCCCTCCAAGAGCTCTGTCTTAATTCAGCCTTGCCTCCACTTAACTTGGGGATGGTTTTTAAGAGATCATCTGATTTGCCTAAAAGCCCCCCAGTGTGAGTCACTGTTGCTGAGACATTAATCCCTCAGGTGAGCCTCTGTACCCAGGAACCCTTGGATTCTTTTACAGCTAGAAGATCTCCAGGAGGAAAATTTATGACTTCATGAAAACCTCATTGATGGCAAATTCATTTTACACATTGGCTTTCAGTGCACTTGCCTGGTTAACCCTTCACATGCAAGACCATATAAAGATGACAAAAGGTCTAGAAAGTAAGATGCTAAATCAAGTCAACACATCCCCAAATATGAGCACATGGTGACAAGGAGGCCATGGACCCAGAATATAGTTCTGGTTTCATCAGTTTGGAAGACTGATGGGAATATGAGATGGGCCACACCTTAAAAACTCTAACCCTAAGTGTAAAAGGAAGCTAAAAACATGATTTTGGCCAGGTTCATACAGTTGTAGTGAAGATAAAAATAAAAACAATGAGTGTGAATTCTACTATGCTAAAAAGTTTATGATATTATTTGGTAACCTGTGACATTCTATAGAAACACACCAGGGGTACAGAAATCGGCTCCCCTCTTTTCCCTCAGCGCATCCACACTGACAGGCAACCACGAAGATGCAGACAGCAAGAGAGCAAGTATTAACAGACATAATAATTTAGAAAAGGTGATAAAATTTCACTTGGAAAAATGAAAGAAGCTTCTAGCTAAATTATAAATACACGGACTTATATTTAGTTTATGTACTGCCTGTGTTTCAAATAAAGCATTGCCTATGAGAAGTTTTTATAGGCAAATTAGATGAGAAACTGTATTATTTGCTTATTAGCTGCAAGTAATGATATCTCAAATTATAATGTACCTAGCAAAATTCTGGGAACTCCCCTCTACTCCCAGTTACATGAGTTTTTTTAAAAGTACATTTTTAGTTGTCAATGGGCCTTTACTTTATTTATTTATATGTGGTGCTGAGAAGTGAACCCAGTTCCTCACACATGCTAGACAAGTGCATGCTCTGCCACTAAGCCACAACCACAACCCCACGAGTTTTTAAAATATACAATTACCCAAAGGAATATAAACCCTGGGGTAAATAAAAGCTTAGAATATAGAACCTCAGCTTTATAGATGAGTAGAGGCTCTTATGCTCTGTGGCTCAGATGGGGCTCACGCTCCGGAGTTATCACACCTCAGAGTCCCATAGGGATATAGGATTTCTGGTCAGTCACTTAACTTCTCTGAGTCTCAGCTCTGTATAATTTGGAGATGTTAACTGTATCCTCTTCAGTACGTCCTTTTCAGATGAAATGAGGAATCTCTTAGGACAGTTTTTGGTTAATGTAAAGTGTTTGATCAATGTGATTTACTATGATTAGCTAGATAAATATTTCCATTTCTATTTCAATAAATATAAGCCTCCTTTCCCTAAGCAGATTATGCATATCTACAGGGCATGATGTCCATATTAAGAACATATCCAATACATAGGGTTATAAAAACCAGAGGAACTTTAAAGACCAACTGGTTTACATTCTTCCTGTTATAGATGCTGCAGTGGTCTAGGAGGCAAAGGCTCAGTTACCACAGCTGGAGTTAGAGATGGATGCTGAGACAGGTCTCTCAACTCCCAAATCCTTCACTCTGCCAGACCAACTCTTCCTTCAGAAACCAAAAGAAAAATAATGCACGTGCATAATGAATATTTGGAAATAATATTGAGAAAGAGACAACAAAAATGTTACCCAAAGATTTAGTGAAATGTACCTAAAGGAAAGGAAAGCTTGCTTTAGATATACCCTCCTCCAAGCCTACCAATAACATTTCCTCAATTTATGTGGATTCAAGTCAGTAAACATTTATTGAGCATTTACTATCTGTAAGACATGAAATGAGGACATGGTCCACATTTAGGATATATTCCAGGGAAAAAGGAAGTGAGTGGTTTGAAAAAAGGCAGATAGTAAGTTCTTTGCTAATTTTCAAGTATTCAGGTGGAATCCT
>JAJEJO010005245.1:122196-128309 GCA_020662805.1 Glaucomys volans
AGTACCCTAATTTTCACCTGTGCAATTCTTATAAACATGAATGCTTTTATTGTTTCTTTGGAGCACGCAGTTCTGAATCTTGCACAAAGGGAAATAGATGCAGAGATAAGCTCAGGCCAATGTGACAGAGGCTGTTCAAGGCTGACCCCATAGGGGAACCGGCAGTGAAGTTCCTGTCAATCCACCATCCCTCCAAATCTCTTTGCCTTTCCACCTGTCTCCTTCATCTCATTCTCCCATCTCTGTCTCCCATCTCTCCTCTTAGTCTCTGACTCCCTCTTTCTCCCTTCGCCCTCTTTTTTTCCTTTGTCTGTCTCTCTCCTTCTGATCAAACAGGGACAAACAGGTCCAATTTTCCTGTTTCATTTTAAAGGAGTCAACTATCACCAACTTTAGAGAACAGGAGTAAAAGAAGTGAAAGTGGGCTCCAGGCTGGCAAATGGCAAGGGCCCCTTCCTCTTGGGTCCAGGCAGGGAAGTGCAGATTCACTGTCTCTGCAGACACTGTGGAGCCTCCCTGGCAGACCAGGAGCCTTTCTTGAAACCATCTCCTGCACCTTGCCTTTCCTCCTTCCACACACAGGCTGGGCTGGAACCTGGCTGGCTACAGAAGAGAAGCATCCAACAGCCCTGGGCAGTTACTGCTTCCAGGTGAGGAGCTGGGGCCAGTCTTCCTTTGAGCAGTCCTATTTCTAACCCAAGCTGCCCAGAGAAGAACACAACCAGAGTCCCCTAGGCATGCAAGCATGCAGGGCCGCTGGGGAGTTGCTCCCAAAAGGTCCTTCAGCTTCCTCTAGTGAGCACCTCCCTCCATGTGCTTGCTATGAAACACAGGGTCTTTTCCAGAATTCTCATGAGCAAGCTCTGGATTAATGAATGTAGAAGAAAAAGCCAACCCCTGTGAAGAATTACAACTTTCTTACTTTTCAAGCTATTAAAGAACTACCAAGTATGCGGCATGACAAACTTCCTGAAGGAAATACTGAGGGTCAGTCAAAATTAGCCTACTCCCTGGGAGAATGCAGTACTTCTCACATGCCTTAAAAAGTGCTCTCTGAGATTTAAATAACTGCCTTTTTTGTTTGTTTTCTAAGCAAATACCTCTTCCTCATTCCCAATACTGTATAGGTAATTTTCATGTAGTAATGTTTCATAACATTTCTTGAGTGCCTTCTATATGCCAAGAAAAAGCAGAGAATGATACCAGTGCTACAAGCTTTATTCAGGCAACCTATTAAATGTCTTTCATTGAGAGGAAAACTGTTAAGCCTCACAGGACCATGAACGTCCTCTGTCTTGTCCACCATTCGACTGGGAAGGCTGACCCAGCATTCAACGTAGAGCTCACATTCAATTCCTATTTGCTAAATGTGTGTCATTAACTCTCACGATCAAACCCAAAGGATCCATATTATCATTTCCATTTTACAGAAGAGAAAACTGAGGTAAAACACATGTAACCTGCTCAACGTCATTTGTCCAATCAAAAACAGAGCTGAGGTTGAAACAGGTCTCATGTTATGGAGATGCCTTCCCTCCAGCACTTCTGCTCGTAAGAACTTTGCAGCCCAATGCTGTGGTCAAAAAATTCAAATATCTGATAGGTAAGGAATGGATACTATTTACATTCTACCAAGAAATAACATGTTGTATGTAATACTTTGAAATCAAGCAAAACCTTATCACAGAATTTCTACCGTATAGTTAAGTTCTAGTTATTCAGTCAAATATCTGCTCCTGGTTTTTCTTACTCTCAACAGGTAAAAGCTGCACTGGAGTTACTTTGAGGGTTATTTCCTTAAATACTCAATGATGCTTATTTTGAAGGGAGAAGATTGGGGTGGGGGAGCAGGACAAGCCTATAATCTATTTAAAATGCCTAGGTCACAGACCTCTTTAATAAAATGCATTATTCCTGCTTAGAGACAAGTCTTTTCATCTTCAGATTAGAAGATTTTATTTTTGCAAATCTATCATATCACCGTGAATTACACTGTATCTTAAAAAAGAAAATGTTCCAAGAGAAAGCTAAGGCAATATGCGAAGTCTTTGTATCGAGTCAAAGAGACTTTCTTGGTTTGCGTAACAATTTGACAAAACAGGTTGGGAGAACATAAAAACTTCTGAGCACTCTCATTTCATTTCTGATTCTTTTCATTTTAAAAAAATTAGCTGCCAATCTGCACATTTTCACGATTATTCCACAGAGCATTGCTGGTGCAAATAACAATGAAAAACAAGATTTAAACAGGAAAGCAGGAATCCAATTTGGCTTTCGCACTGACCCTCCCCCCACGATAAACTGAACCTCAGCAAACTCCAGCAATCTGTTCTACTGTGAACCTTCTTCTTGAGGGCAAATTAGCTCAGATGTGCAGTTCTGTCCTTGCATTTTCCCCCCTATGGGTAGGAACTGATATGCAAAAGGGGAAGGGTCAAAGGGAACTGAGGAAGACTTATTAAACTAGATCCCAAAACCGTGTTGTCTGAAAACCTTTTGAATCAAGAGGTATTTCAGACAGAACGGAAAATACACATACACACGCACATATATACACATGAGCATTTTAAAATGCCACATAAATATTGTATTAGAAAAAAAAGTTTTAAAAACAGAGAAAGTAGAGTAGGAGACAGTTCTCTGTGCTTATATATTCACTCTTGCCGCAGGACCACAGCTGAACTTCAAGTGGCCCATGAATGTCCTGACGTTATAGCACACTGTGTGTTGTCTTTACTCTCTCATAGTGTACCCTGTTTATATAAAGAAGAGGGGCTTCCTGTCTATACTACCGCACCATCTGATCTCAAACAACTCACAGACACTATGGGAAAGACATAGAGTCAAAGCAGACATATTTTTTTTTCATAGTTTCTCCTGATTTTGACCATTAACAACAGCCACCTCCTATGTAGTTTCCTCAAATAAACGGCTTTTACACTTTATCACTTATATTTAAAAAATCTTAAGTTTAGAATCATTTTCTTCTCTTTTCTTACTGATTTTGGAAGACCTTCATGCATGGCCAGGAACTGTGCAAAAAAAAAAAATGAAGTGCAACAAAAATAAGATCTATATCTTTAAAAAAATATAGCAACTGCTCCCAAAGTAATGCTTTACAGTCTCTCACCAAAGTGCTGATGGCTTGTGATTTATTATTATAAATTAAAGAGACATAGGAACCCAAGAATTGATTTTGTGTTCCTATTACTTTCAGATTTTCTTTTCATTTTTTTGAAGAAATAAATGCAAAGTTAAAATATTAGCTAAATTCTTTTACTCAGCAAGACATTATGGTGTCCCAGAGAATACAGAATCTTATTTTACCCTTCTGGCTTTGAAGTTAGTTTAACATACCAGTAAACTATTTCACATGGACATTTTAAAATTCAAAATTCAAATCAAAGTCTATAGAAAAACCCACTTGCACACTCATAACATTTCCAAACAATGCACCCTACTGCAGTATTAATGTTTCTACAAGGCCATTCTACTTCAGATGCATGAGTTTATTTGGCGAAAGTCATGTTTTATTTAGACCCAAAGAAGTAGGATCATCCAGATCTCCATAGGAACATCCTGCTGTCTGCAAACCCATATATGTAGTATTTATTAAAATTTGAAAAGTCATTATTAATTGAGATGCCTTCTGAAGATACTTTCCCAGGTACTATAAACTTGTCGTTTTACTTATGGTTTCAACCATTTAGCTGGTGGTGAGTCAAGATCTACAAATCTAGATACAAACCCAGAAAAAATGTTCCAGATTGAATACTTTATGGGATTCACTGTGACATACTTATCTATTTTATTCTTATTCTTTTCCTTAGAAAGAAAAGAATAAGGCTACTTTGGTCCCACCTATTTATAATAAGGCTATTTAGCCACTGCTTCAGGGAAGAGGAAGAAGTATAGATACTTTGCTAGTTGCCTCCAAGCCAGGGTAGGCCTCATGGAAAAGGTGGGAACTTTCCCCAAAGGACTGGAATTGTGGGCTCAATTCCACTTACAACACCCACAAAATTATCAACTATCATCAATTACAATGAGATAACTTTTTCATAAAAACTACGTATATAAAAATAACTCTTATGATCACAGTGTACAGAACATGGATTCAAAACTTAGGTTCCTGAATTCATGGCTTGGTCTCTTAATGGCTTTCATACTTTGGAAATTCACCCCAACTTCCAGTGGTTCAGCTGAAGTCAGAGCAAGTGGTATCTAAGAAGACTAAAGGGACCAATTAAAGTATCAATTCAATAATGACTGCCATGGACCAGAAACCCAAAGACATAAAAGAACATCCCCTCAATCATTTGCATTGGTTTTTCAGTTGGATCATTTTAACAAAAAAGGTCTACAATTTAATTCCATTCTGTGATAAAGACACCAGAGCTTGGCACTGGTGTCCTCTGACCCAAACCTGGAAGCATCCTCAAGATGTTCATTGCCAACAGCAAGGCTGATGCAACAAGATCCATGTGAAACAAAGGTGTCAGGTCCAATCAGGATTGTTTGGGTTGGTTCTGTAATCCTTCACCTTCTGCCTACAGTGTCCTCATGCAAATCCAGGGAAGACAGGGTCATTGGTACAACCACACAGAACCTTTCAACTTCCTCATTTGTATGTCTACAAAAATCGGCATGTCTTTATTTATAATCTGGCAGAAAATGCTCATGACATCAGAGAGTTAAATACAAGAAAGCTCATTTTAGTCATATCTTTCTGCAGCTCTCAAATGAATTGAAATAATTTATTTTCAATGTTTTACTCTGAGTATTCTTTTTTAGTAAACTTCATTTCTTTTAAAAAAAGCCCTATCTGTTCTTAACTGAAAATTCTTTAAATTCAGGCAAACATATACAACCTTCACAGCAAAGCAGGAACACACTTATAGCAGAAAAGTACTAGAAATTTCCAAACCAATTTTTAAATAGTAATTAACCACCTTATATTCAAGGACCTGAGATAATGAGTAGTTGGTTTTAATTTAATGAAATGGAATACACAATCTATCAATATGTCTTTACAATGAATCACTTTGAATATCACTTTAATTTTCTGACCTATACAAAATTCAGCACAAATAAGAAGGAAAAAGGTCACTTTTTCAGGCTAAAAGTGGGGCTCGCAGTAGGGGGTCGATGGCTCTTTCTAGTTTCCATTAAAAGCACTGGAACACATTCAGAGCGCCTCGGAAGTAAGCTAAAGATCAATTCCTCATTTTCATGTCTCCAAAAGATTCAAAATTAAACATTTTCCCCATTAGGTCCAGGGAGATACCTTTTGTGGAATTTTATTTGTCCCAGTGAAAATGGGACATGATATAACAAATTAAAAAATATCAAAAATGATGTCAATATTTATCGTAGAATCCCTAGCTTTGGAAAATGATTCTAATTCAAAGCGTATTGTTCATTTTCAAACAGATTCAAATTAACAGAAAGTGGTGTGAAGTGTAGATTTTTGTGTGTGATATCAAAACTAGAGCACAAAAACCTACTTCATTATAGACAACACCTTACAAACACTTACTGCAGTTCTTAGTTATTTAAGTCTGTCCAAACACCACACATATGACAGAAAGAAAGAAGGAAAGGAAGTCAAGAGAAAGAGGAAAAGAAAGAGAAGAAAGGAAGAAAGACAAGGCAGACAAGATTTGAGAGTGGTAGATTCCCCTTCCACAATGCACTCTGTCCATGATAGGTAACCATCCATCCATTATCATTAACTTCTGGTGAGAAAATGGCGGGAAGAGTCAGATTTCCTGTAGCAGTGAGCTGCTTGCTGAAGAAAAATGAATCACTGCACACTTGAATGAGAAAATATGAAGAAAGCACTTTGGCACTAATTAGGGCCCACTTTAAGCAATTCATTAAGCCATGGCCCTGCGCCACATGCCATCAGGAGGTGGAGCATGGGGCCAACCTGAAAGCAGACGTGCAGATGGAGCATAATGATGCTCTCCATCACCCCAAGACAGTGAACCCAGAGAGGGTGCTAGGGTGGCACTCTGGAAGCAGGCCACCCACCATAAAAAAAAAAAAAAAAAAAAAAACAAAAAAAAAAACAAAGGACCACAAAGATATCACGAAACCACTTTGGCACT
>JAJEJO010005245.1:128409-183080 GCA_020662805.1 Glaucomys volans
CACACCCGACACCCCAAGGAACGGAAGCCAGAGGTCCGTCGAGAGAGGGTGCAAGGGGTCCGCTGGTGAGTGTAACAAAAAAAAAAAAAAAAAAAAAAAAAAAAAAAAACCAACAGAGAAACAGAGGACCACACTGGCTATTCCAATCCGTAAAAGCATGGCAAAGAAACCCAGTGACACTCACCAACCAACATGTGCCTCCACACAGCCAAGCAAGAGCTGCTGCTCACACACAAATCCAGACTTTGAGATCCACAGCTGCTTCTCAGAGTCCCTCTCTGACACAGCCACCTGGGAGGACCCTGGTGCCTGGTGGGGCCTCAGTTCCCTCCGTCTCTTCCTCAAAGGTCCCACTACTGCCTTCACACTCCCCTGGGGTGCAAAGAAAGGTGGAACCAGTTGCCAAATATGCAAAAAAGGAGGGAAGCTAGTTTTCTCTCAGGAAAACACACACAGGAAGGGAGCTTGGGCTTCCTGTCCTAACCAAAAACGAGTTCAGAAATTATTTGAACGTCTGATTCGTCAGGCTTGTGGTGGAAAAGGGTGTTCTTTTAGTCAACAGGAATTGTGAGTTCCCCAAAGGCACAAAATGGCCAAGGAAGAAAAGAAATAGGGTCAGGCTGAGAAGGAGAAGACAAATGGGTTCCACACCTGTGACCTGGGGTTTTCAGCATTTTTAACTGTTTATCATCAGATGGCTGGCTAAAGAAACCTCTTGCATTCACCTATTTATCAGAGTCAACCATGAGAAAGAGAAAATGTCAACTGAAACAATGTGCCAGTTGTCTGCAGATTAGGCCTCAGTTGCTCTCCTTTTGGGCCCTTCTCAGGAGTAACTACTAGCACACACCAAGACAGGGATAGGCATCCATACCCCCACTTAGAAACCTTTTGCAAACCTTCTTTTATCAGCTGTTAAATTTCATCTGTAATATGCAGCATTGCAACCCTAGTGTTTCATCATGTCTTAAAAATATTTGTTAGAATATTGAAGAACAGTTAAGAGCTAAGTCAAACAAAAATTATTAAAGTAATAACACTGAAAATCTAAGAATTGAAACATATTTTCCAAGGAGATGGAGGTATGAAGGCACTTAAGATGAAGGAAATACAAGGAAGCCATGGTCGACAAGAAGGACCCCAGTGTGAGCATTTAGTCAGCACCAGAGTCAAAACAGTTTTGTGGCTATTTCTATAGTTTGGTCTAGGGTATCCTACGACCCTAAGAAAACACCATTTCTCCTTAGCTCCTTATCTGAATTTTAAGAGAGAGTGTGCACTTGTGTCTGTGTGTTACAGAGGGAGAGAGACAGAGAGCATTAGTGTAATGTTGATCCTCTGAAAATCACCATTTCTAAGACATAGATAAAAAATGTGCATGCGCCATTTTTGAACCAAATAAAACTTGTTTCAAGATGTGAAATGGATTGATATTTTTGTCTTGTCTGCTTTAAGAATGGGTCACTTGTTGCTTTTGCAACTCATCTTTCTTCCCACAAAGTGGAAGGATTATACAATGCACAATGAAATGAAATAGTTCTGAGTTCTCTGTAAATACAAATGTAGGGACACTGGACCCGGAGTGGTGTTCACAGTCAGAGCAGGAGCTACAGCAACTCTGTGGCTAGAAGTAGGAGCCACAGTGCTTCAAATGGTTGTCAGTCTTAGAAATAGGCAGCAAAAGTCAGGGTTTCCAGAGAACCTCAGAGGGCTCTTTATTTGCTTTCTGTAAGCTGGATCTACTTACAAGACTCTTCCTTAGAATACAGCAACAAGAACCAGTACTTATTTCATAATGAAATTGCTTTGTAATTTCAAAGGTTAAAGAAGGAAAAGTATAACATTAACCAGTGCTATCCTTGATAAATTCTCAGCTAACTGCAGTTACCTGAGATAAAAACACAAAATTAGGCAAACACTCAAATACTAATATCATTTACACTGAAACTCAACATCATAAATAGAGAAAATCATTTTGTTTTAGTAAAAGGTAAAAATAAAATAAAATAAATAAAATAGAAAGGGAGCTTTATTACTCAGGTCAGGTCCTCATGATTTAAAACTCTTTTCCACACTGCCTGCATGCCTCACTCCACACTCTGTACATGCTATGTGTGTGTGTGTGTGTGTGTGTGTGTATGCATGTACATATGTAATTTATTTACTGTATATATTAGTATATAAAATCTTGACAACAAAGACATATAATTCTCTCAAGTTCCAAAGGTTTAGCATTTACTCTGATAATATGCTACCACTTTAAGCAAATGTGATGCACACCAATACAAATCAAGAGAAAAATATTCCCCAAACCAAAGTACCACCATTCTCACTCTTAAGTCTCCAGGTAAGTAAAAAATATATAAGGTGGCCTACAACTCTGCTGAGCTCTAGACCTCTTGGTCAATAAATTAACTGTGATATTAACTTTTGAACAAAGGAAACATGTTTAAGGATGGCCACAGTTTACCTTTTGTCTAGGAGATTGTGCACAAACTTCACAAAAGAGTCAAACATAGCACACTTTTATTTGTAGCTGCTGTAGTCTCCTGCGAGACTATGATGGTGGGCTATTATTGCTAATATGCTCCTGAATTTGGGGAGGAAGATGTGGTTTTCCAAGATTGCAGCACTCTAATTAAGACACTGATGAATTAAACAAACAAGCACCATGCAGCTTCTAAACTCCAGCCTTCAATTATCACCAAGATACAAAAGGGGAAGAAAACAGGACCATTTAACTCGAAATATTTTCGTCATGACCTTTGGTGGATTGAAAGCCTGAGAAGCACATTTTTTTTTTCATGTAAAAAAGGTCTGTTCATGGGAAAATGTGAAATTAGACATATTCTATCAAACCAGATGTTACAGTTTTTAAAATGTGAAATCATTACTTATAGTTATTATTGTAACATGTTCTGTGTGTTACAGGATGTCACTGTAAGCAGGTGAATCTTCCTCTCATGAATATTTGTCCCTGTTTAAATTTTAAGCCATATACCAAATAATCCAATGTGTCACTAAAGCAATTCAAATACATTCTAATATAAATGATGCTTAACTTGTTAGTTTTTAAAATCCCATATAAAAGATGAATCCAATTAACCTCAATGAACAAACATCTTCAAACAAAGAAATTCAAGAGGGGCAGGCATTTTCTTGCAGGTGTCACTCCCCCCTCAACTGATAACCCAAATGCACGATCCTTAAAAGCATTTGAATTTCCATTAAAGTTAAAAATATACATATTAAGTATTTTCAACTTTTATAAATTTTCCTTTCTTAACAGAAACTGATTTCACAAGTAAGAAGATATTCTTTAACACCATTTTGTCTCTGGAAGTTTAAAACAAGGTACTTCAAAGATGAAATACATTCTGCAGCAGGGTGGGAAATCATGCGTGGGTAACGTGAGCAAAGCCTTGAGTTAAAATTCACTCTGGGTGGGTTACAGCCCCCAAAGGGAAGGGAACCTACATTTGAAAGCTGTGCAGCTTCAGACATTATGGAATCGTTACACTATTTTGGCCACTGGATGCCATATCCCGTGACTCCAAATTAGAAGGAAAAACAGTCATCCGCTTCTGAGATTACAGAGGAATTACCAATGATGCTTGACAGATTTTTAAAGATACATTTTAAATAAACCTCAAGTCATCTGACGCTTTACTATTACTGAAGGTTTTCCTGAGAAGGATTCCTGACCCGCAGGGAGTTTTCAAAACTGGGATAATTCCTGTTTTGCAGAAAGCAAATTTATACCAGGTATTAAATTGAAGCAAAATGCTTTCACCTCAAAAATAAGTTTATTATTATTATTATTATTATTATTATTATTACCACCAATGACTTTACAAAGGCTGAATTCTGTGATAAGATGTACATATGAATTAAAATATGAGCAGGAGCTAGAACATCTTTGTGGTGACAGCGGAGCTGCTCAGAGTGTCCCATGTCGGCCTGAACCTGCACCTACAGTCACAGCCTAAGGTGGCAGAGGCTTTGACAAAACTCATCGCTCTCACTGCCCTCAGAATGGGGAGGCAGACGTGAGCAACACCTACACCAGGGATTACGAATGTTACCGCCTAGTCTGTCCTTTCCTGCTCTTAATTTTTTTTTTAAATCCACCAGTTACCCAAGTTTTCCAACTGAAATTCAATTTGAAAACACTCACGTGGATTTGTGCGTCGCACTTTGGGGGCCAAGATCGATCCTCCGCGCGAAAGCAACCTTGGAGCTGGGCTCTCTCTGCCCTGCGGGGCTCGACCGGGTCGACCGCCTCGCCGCGGTCCCGCGTCCCTCCCGGGCTTTACTACGCTGGCTGCTCGGGGACCCAGAGCTGTCGCCGCGTCGCCACCTTGGGCGCGGGCCGCGCGGGCACTTGTTAGAGTGCCCTGCTAACTTGGCCGTGGAGCTCTTCCCAGCTTTCTTTCACAATGACTTCCTGAAGTTGCTCACTCGCATTGTTCCCCATTTCTCTGCCACACTCCCCGCCCCCCGCCGGCTCCGACCCGGCTTCGCGCTCCCGGCCGACCCGCTGCCCCGCTCGCACAGCGCCGCCCGCGGGCAGCGCACTTCGTTCCCTCAGCGGCGGCCGCCCCCGCCGCGCCCGCGCGTCTCCACCTGCGGCCGCCCAGAACGGCGGTGGCCGGAGCGCGCGCGCCCCCGCCTAGCGCTCGGAAAACTTTGGGGCGGTGCACACTGCCTGCCCCCAGCTTGACTTGCCCTCAGTCCGCCCGGCCCAGCGCACGCCTCGGCCGCCTCTGGGTGCGCTGCTCCGGGACATGGACGGATGCGCGGAGTTGAAACAGAACGGGACACCGAGAGGTGCGCGCTGTCCCGTCCCAGTCCCCACCGCTGGATCCCAGCTTGCCGGACGCCCGTCCCAACAGCAACTCTGGGGCCTGCCACAACGCGCGCACAAACTTTGTAGTGGCGTCGGGCTGCGGCCAAGACCGCCAGGTCCGCCTGTGCGGCGACGGGCGCGGGCCGTACCTGCTGGCGCCGCCGCCGGCTGCAGCCCGTTCGCCCGCGCCGGGCCCGCTCGGCGCGCCGCCGCCACCCCCACGCGCAGCGCGCCCGGGCCCTCCCCTTGCAGCCAAGCTTCCTCATTCCAGCGCAGCATCGCGCCGCGGCCCGGCGCGGGATGCAGCGGCCAACGCTTTGCCCGCGGGCCAGGCAGCCCAGCTCGGCCAAGATGCTGCAGGACCCGCGCGTAACTCGGGGGGGAGGGGGGCGCGGCGCGGGCTACACGTGCGGGCCCGCCGTGAAGGGGAGGGGTACGCGCGCCGCCTGGCCGGCAACCCTGGGCGCCAAGCAACTGGTCGGTCGCAATACCAGCACTTGCTCCACGGGAGTCTCGAGGGGCTGGGGAGGCTGTAAAGCACTTTTCTCTGGGTCTAGCAGCGTTTGCTGCCCGCCCAGCTCCAAGTCCTTAGAACTGGGAGCCATTGGCTGTGGCCCCAAGATACTAGTGTCCAACCGAAGGGGTGGGAAAAGTTGATCCTCAGCAAGTGGGGGGAAGGTGCAATTCGTTTTCCCAGACAAGACAACCAATGGAATACCTCTCGTCTCTCTTCCCTCCCACCTGCGTAAGGCAGAAGTTAGGATGGCGCCTTCCATCTTGGCCTGTGTGCACACGCAAGTGTGGAAGGGAATCTGTGGGCGGAGGTGACAGCAAAGGCAGTTCTGCAGTCCCGCTCGACGGCGCTTTGCACCGCAGCCCTCTCCGTGGCGTGTAAGACTAGGTGCCTGGGTGAAAGTAGGAATGCCACCTCTAACAGCGCACCCCTAGCACTCTGCAAGGAACCACTCATTTTGATTAGCTGGGCCCCGCCCGAGCGGGGACCAAACGTGTTTTCAGCAGAACAGAAGAGGAGGAATCACGAATTCCACAAACATAACCAGGTCCCTGCCGAGTGGCAGGGGAGGGAACTTAGAGGTGAGAGATGCACCCCTTGCCTTTCCAGGCTTGCTGGAGTCCTCAATAAGGCACGAAAGAAGATGGAGCAGTACTATGAGGAAGGCAGGCAGTTACAGTGTGCCTGCTGGGGAATGGTAGCTCCCAGGAAGGTTCTGTGGTAGGATCTACAAGGGTGGATGAAGGCACAGTCCTTCCAGTTAGAACAGCTGGCAACAACAAAATGCAGAAGATGTCACTTCAGGGCAATTGAGAGCGGCTGGGGACACAGCTGCCCAGTTGACTTGTGTGCTGGAGGTGTGGCCTGGCTGAGGAGGCTGGTGTGGCAGGTCCCTCAGCACACACCTCATCTATCAGCTCTGCCTCCGCATTCCCTGGGAGAAGTCGCTGCAACCCACCAGGAACCCCAACACCACCTGGGCAAAATTTTGCTGGACCACTTAGACAACATCTACTTCTCAGTTTGTCCTGGCAGACATTCAACTTTGCAGAGCCTGAGCAAATTAACTTGGCGATAAAGCCCAGAGGAACCCAGATTAGTGAAAGGTGCATCGATCCCATTCTTAGACTTCCCCTTCACTTTGTGTGTGACCTTGGGCAAGTTCTCCAAACTCCTGAGCTCCATCTCAGATTCTATAGATACAAATCTGTAGAAGGAATGCATGTTACTAACCCTAGAGAGACCTTGTCAGGATTCTATAAGATAATAACTACAAGGTATGAGATCCAGAGGAGGCTAATGCTATAGGGAGGGGCCATGGGACACCTTTATTTTTGGATGTGGAACAGGCATGGCTCTTTAGACATGTGCCTTAGTCCACAGGAGTGGATTCAGGCATGGTCTCCCACCAAGGCATGTGAGGTTCTCAGTCCAGATAATTTGGGCTGTGTGATATTTTCTGAGGTCCTTAAACTCTCTAAGCCTGTCTCCCCATTTATAAATTGGTGGTGATCTTCCTCACGGGATTGTTTGTGAGTTATAGATCATATATGGAAGATCTTGCTATCTGCCTGACCAAGGAGGACTGTGTACATAGTGGCACTTATGTATTCACCCCACTAACTACCAATGTCCTATTAAGATGGGAAGAGTGCTGTACAGTTAGACTCCATGTTTCAATCCCTATTCTCCCTACCCACCCCCAAGCAAGTAGAATTGCAGTAACTGGGGTTGTAACCTGGGTCTTGAGGATAGATACCATGAGACCAGAGAGGTCAGTGAAAGCAAATGCTGAAGCCCATAGCAACAGCAATTGAAGTATCTTGGAGGGGAAAACATATCTGGGGAAACTGAAACATATGTGAGACTTTCTCAATGTTATTTCTAGACTCATTTTGTTTTGTTTATGTGTTAGTTATATGTATTCTCATTTTTGTAATGTTCGAGTATATTTTAATTTATTTAGGAATAGCTAAATTACCAGTTCTTTTTTTGAAAGTGTATTGTCAAAAGAATAAAGACTACCTATGAAGTTAATCAAAGACTCAGAGCTCAGCACTATAAGAAAGTCAGCTAGGCATCTTTGTTCTGGCAGAGACTAAAAGAGAGTTTAAAGGAGAGTGAGTTTTATAAAGTAAAAGGATGACTGAGGTGATCTAATATTGTTAACAGTTTTGTTTCTTACTGAGTTTGCAATAAGTTACTTAAACCTCCCTGGGCTTCAGTTTCTTGTCTGCAGAACATACCTGTTTCACAGCAGTGTTGTTGGAATTAGGTGAAATTAAATAACATCTGTAAGTAGTTGTTATAAGTGTAGTTTCCTTTTTTTTTTTTAACCTGGTAAACAGTGCTATAATGCACACTCATTTTTCCTCCAGTGATTGGGAAATCACTCCAGCAAGAATATTTTTAAAGAACAAGAAAAGATTTTTTTTTACTGTTAAGAAGAGCTGATTATCTTTCCATAGTGTTAACCTGAGAGAACTTAAATAGCCCTATCTGAAAAGGAACATGAGCAAGAGAAGTAAAACCCAGGACTTGGATGGAACAGTTGCAATAAAGACTGTTCCTTCAGTTTCTTTTTCCAATTTTCATGTTCTGCAGCTTCTGCTTCTGTGTTTTTTAGAACTAACAGTTCCTGGCTTGGGCAAGGTTCTTGATCCTTTTTTGGGGGGGTGGCTCCCACCTTGGTTTGGTTCTTCAGAGCACAGAGCACTGGCTCCAACCTACTGCTGGAGGTGAAGGAGCAGGGTATAGAGAAGAGGGCAGGATCTCACTGTCAGTGTCTAGGAAGGAAGCACCTGAAGAGCCCTGAGTAACACCCCTCTGGGCACTCACTTTGGAACATCTGGAAGGCTCTCTCTGGCACACTGATGGCTCCTGCTTCTGAAATGCACAGGAATTCATTACTGCTGCTGACCACTCACATCCAAGGCTTCAATCACATTCACATCCCAAGGTATACTACAGCTGACAACCAAATTCTTCTCACTTCTCAACAGTTCTTTCCCTTTGTTTTCTTTGGTATTTGTAAGAGAAATACACTTAGATTCTCCAAAACAGCGCACTTTTTATTAGTATCATTGAGTAAAAGATATTAGAAGCCAAACCGAATCAGATACAGTGATTTGAAGAAGTGAGATTTACACAAAATGCTTTCTGATGGAAAGTTTTTGAAAATGTTTTGGGTGAATAAAGGAAAAGTAGATATTCCTCTGAGCTGAATGAATTAGAATAAAGACAGAGAGCTTGTGTCACCCCTGGTTGATTTAACTGGATAGGAATGAGATTAGAACACTATTTCTGAAGGTGCAATGTATTCACTCATTTATTCAATGGTCATGCATACATTTATTTATTGCAGGTAGCGTTTGAGACACAAGGGTCAAAATCCTGCATAAAATACAGTCTTGTCCCTTAAGAGACTCAAATCTATTGAAATAATTGGACAACTAAATAGTTTCATTTTGGTGAAAAATGAGTTCTGATACATTCTGACAGAGTGTCATTTAATGGCTGCTGGAGTTGGAGAAGACTTCGTGGGCACAAGGAAGGAGGAGGGAAGAGAGAACGTAGAGAATTGTAAGGAGTTGCTTTCTTTTCAGTATCCATGTGGGGGTCCTTCAAGAGTTTCCTCTCAAAGAGCAACACCCAAAGACTAAGAGTGATATTTATCAACCACTCTGACTTGAGTCCTGCTGTCTGATGGACATTGTCACATATTACCTCTCATCTGACAATTAGGCAAAGCTAGGATTGCTGTCCATGACATTAAATCTCAGAGAGGGAATCCTACCTGGGATAGAAAGCCTAGAGCCTGGTGAATAAGTGACCAAACTAATTGGAGCCATACTATTTTCAGATTAATTGCTTTGTCTTTATTAGGCTTCTCCATCTCTCAGTTTCCTCTTCCGCAAAATGGAAATAATAATACTAAATCTCATTGTTAACACAATAGCAATAATACCTTCCTCAGGAATGTTTGAGGTCTACATGAGTTAGTGCATGCTAAACACTGGTTAGTGATTGATATTTTGAAAAATTTAGTTTCTAAGTGGTTGGGCCAGGAGACAAATCTTGGTCTGTTCTTTTAACCATGACTCTGCCTTTTCTTTTCGAATAATCTTTCTCTGCCAGAACCTTTAGTCTAGTCATTTCTGTATTATTGAAGTATTTCCCTCTTTTTGGTGTTTACAAATATTTCCTGTCCAGTTGTTAAAGAAAATGGTATAATTTTTGGAAAAGAGAATGAACTGTGGACTTTTCAGTGAAAAGGGTCCTATAAATCTTGGTGTCTATCCCAGCCCCATATAAGGGCACTGTATGAATTTGACTGAGTTAGTTAACTTTTGCAAGAATCACATTCTCATTTCTACAAAAGGGAAAATACATCCTACATCATGAAGTTGTTTTAAGAAGTGAATAAGAACTTGAAAGTGAATCTTCAATGATAAAATCATTTTATCAACATTAGCTCTAGCTCTCCTCTCCTTTCACCTGCTTGGAGGTGTTTATGAAGACTATTAGAAGGTGCAGTCTAGCAAAGAGTGGGTGGAAAAGAAGGCAGAAGTGTTCCCAGATTCTGAGATGGAGCTAACCTGTACCAAATTGCAAGTAGATCTTTTCTTTTTCTGATAAGAGTTGGAAGAATGATCTTTTGTGGATGGAACAAAGTTTGACTGGTCCCAAGAGTAGCAAGTGAACATTTATAGTAGCACATGCTATATTTTCAAATTTATTTTAAAAATCTTCCAAAAGTATTTCCTTCAACCAGGTGCTAATGAGGTGGATATGGAAGGCAACACATTTGTCTGCTGTTTCTCCTATACCAGTCATAGGAGACTATGTTTACTCCTTCTCATGAGGAGTAAATGCTGGAACTCCGCGGACGAGGCCCTGGACATACTTCATGCCTCTCTCTATGGTCAGTACCTTGAAGACCTCTACATAATGAGATATCAATGTTGTCACTATACTGATGACTGTAAATATTTACATCTGCAGTTCAGATCTCCTTCTGAAACCCAGACTGTGTATCCTACTTCCTCCCTGGCACCTTCCCTCGAGGGCTAAGGGGAATCTCATATTTTCTGTTTCCTAATTGGATCCCTGATCTTCCCTCTCAAATCTACTACACTGCAGCCTTCTTCATCTCAGTGAATGGCAACTGGTAGTTGCTGAGGCCAAAGCCTTGGGATTGTTCCTGATGCCTCTTTTTCTCTTGCTATGCAGTATATCAGGAGGTGGTTGGGGGTGTAGCTCAGTGGTACAGTACTTGCCTGTCATGTGTGAAACCTTGGGTTCAATCTGCAGGAAAACAAAAAACAAAACAAACAAAAAAAATCCCATAACACCAACAAAAAAACAGCTGATCCATCAGGAATTCCTATTGGTTCTGCCCCTAACAGAGAGGTATAGCCCAACCTCCTAACATCCCTTTGCAGACACAGGTTGCTTCTCATCTGCAATGGCAGTGACCACCTAAGTGTTCTCTCTACTTCTGCCTCTGCTCCACACAGAGATCAGAGATATCTGATAAAAAACTGAATTTGATTGTGGTGCTTCTTTGCTGAATGGGAGACCAATGATCTCAAGGCAAAGCCTCAAGTCCCAGGAGGACCTCTGACTTTTCCCTCTCCCTCCCTCCTTTCTCCTGATCACTCCTGTCCAGCCACTCTCCCCCTTGCTTACCCTGCATTTTGCTTGGTCTGCATTCCTCAAACTCTGCAGTCAAGCTTGCTGCCTTTGCCCTTACTGTTCTATCTTCTAGAACGTTCTCCCCTGCATATCTGCCTGTCTGTCCACTTACCTGCCTCAAGTCTTTGCTCAGTTGTCATAGTGACATTTAAACTGTCACTGCCTGCTCTATGAAACCATGTAGCAACCCTTACTCAGGCCTGAGCCTTCACTTTCTTTCCCTTTTCTCTGTTTGCCATAGCACCTAGCGTTTTCTAATGTGCTCTCTCATTCATTTTGTTTGTTCTCCATGAAAAGCAGAGCATTGGTTTTTTGTCTGTTTTGTTTCCTCAGTTGCACAATCCATGGCCAGAACACTCAACAGGTATTTCTGTTAAATGGCACAATGTTGAAGGGTTTATCTGGCTTTTATAACTCAAGAAACACAGTTTTATTTAAGTAACAGGCAAGGAGTTGGCACATATATTTCCAAATGTGTATAGAAGCTGTGTTTGCCTAGTCTTGTAGCTGGAAGGAGCTTCCTTCTCTTCCCACCTTTCTGTCCTATCTGGGGCTCCAAGGTCATGTGCCTTGCAGTTATTTCTTCTTGCCCTATTGAATGCTCTCTTAGCAATAAAGTCTTCAACATAAAATGTTCTAAATTTCCTTCTTGGGTTTACGGAAAAGTTGGCGATTTAATTTACACTGTCCCTATCTGTGTGTTATTCTGTTCATTGTCTGTTGATTTTCCAAAGAGTAAGCAAAGAGTAATTTCCATACACAATATTTTAACATAATGAACTTTCTGTAATTGTATTCTGGTTCTATTAGGCAAAACCCTATGTGAGTTGATACCTCTATCTCTCTAGGAAAGAATACAGATCAAGAGTAGAGTTTTCTCTAAATCAGTGATTTAGAGATTATTTACAGATATACATTGGGTAGCTACACACTGCCCAATGGTCATGTGTTCTTTTAATATTTACTCGTAATATTCTTATTACTTGCAGATATGTTTGTCTAATGAAGAAAAAGAACTCATTTTCTGTAATATGTTTCTCAAAAACTGGCAACTTTATTTCCACTTCAGAGCTCAAATTCACAATTTTCTTTAGCTTACACAGTGTTTTGCAATTAAACTGAAGGGTTGACTTCTCATTATAATATCCCTTTATTTTCTATGATTATATCTCATAAACATTTTTCTACCAGACAAGGTGTTTCCAATAAGTTTTACTGAGTGACCCCATGTTTTGGAAGAAGGAATAGTGCTGTCTTGGTTTACAGATGATAGAAAAGGCTACTTTTGAAACAAGTTTATGCAGACAGAAGATCCCATTTTTGGGTACAAATTGCTAAAGGGGACATGTGTATGTTCATAAGATTGTGGACTACAGTTGGGGACATATTTTATGTCCATCAAAATTTGACAAGCCAAGTGACTAATTTGGGAGAAGAAGGAAGGGTTTGACCTCATTGTTTTATCTGTAGAATACAGATGTGCATAAATTGATCATCTAATGATCAGAACCTATATGCTGTTTTAATTATGTTGTTATTATATTATTGATTATTGGCCAACTAAAAGTCAGTTTCAACTTTCTTGTACTTCTCCAGCCTTGGAAGAGCCCTGTATTAACATCAGAGGGCAGCTTTTGGCCCTTTGGATTCCAAGGCCATTAAGCCTGTAAGACACAGAGTGTTGTGCCAAATGATTGATGTCCTTTGAGCTGGACTACCTGATGTAGCAGAGTTCTCACAACAGATCCAAATGCTGCGGTCGATAATCATACACTTAAGCCATTGCCCCTCCACTACAACAGTGTGCTTCAATAATCACCATCGAAATGCTCTGGACCATTTCTCCCAGTACATATTTCTTCTCCATTCCTGGAGCTCCCGTTGATTTTCAGTGAAAGCTCCCGGCGCCTAGGGTAGCAGTGCAGCGGCATGTGCAGCACTCAATGATTTATATTTGCAGGGCTTTTGAGCTAATCAGCAAAAAGCACTCATCAATCTTCTCCTCCCCAGGAAATTGGACCATGTTATTATTGTTATTTTGTGGATGAGGAAACTGAGGGAAAGGAGCCTCCCCAAGTGAAGAGATTTCATTTTCATAAGGAAATACAACTTCTTCTTGATGACCCCAACTAATGTTTGACAAGTGATCTTCTTACAGGCAGTATAGAGCATTTTGCTTATTAGGCAGATATACCATACTATAGCGATACTCATGCCAGTGGAAAATGCTGCCATTCCACTATGACAATTCCTTTTATTTTATGAACTTTTTTTGTTGTTGTTAAGCCGATTGATGTAGAAATGCAAATGGGACCTTTTTTGTTTTGTTTTTGTTTTTTTCTGTGCTTCACTTTGATTGAGATGGATAGAGAAGAGCTCCATGGTCATTGCCCATGGAGGTACCCACCCTTGGCCTCTGCACATCCATAGTAGGAACCAGCAATACCTATCAAATGGTATATGCATGCTTTGCTTCTTTTCTTCTTTTGGGATAGGTTTGCACTAGAATCATTTCCTAGGTATAATAAATTTAGGAGCCTCCCACAGTGGAACTGACAGCAAAGGCAAAAACTGTCAACCCACCTCCCCCCGTGATGGGAAACTTCTCAAGGTTTTCCCAGCAGTGCATTAGGCAGCGCTGTAAGAACCCACTGTTGTGCGCGTTTTGAGACTTCACGTCTTCCATTAACCAATTCTCAGACAGAAGACCAGTGTCTTCATTTCCCATGTTGTTGAAGTACTTTACATAGACTTTAACCCAGTTGCTAAATTGCTTGAATTTGTTAAATGTACAAAAGGGCCTACTCCCCGTTGATGGAGTAAAAGTAGATGTTTGATTAAGTAGATAGCTAGATGTGCTTTTTTCCCCCCATCTGGATGTGTTAAGGGGGTATGTTTGAAACTTAGCACTCAGTTCATGCCTTTCAGAAGGGGAGGGAAGAGGGTATTTAACAAGGTTAATAATGACAGAAAGAGGAATTGACACCACAAAAGAAAAAGAATCATTCTAGCATTTCATGACAGTTCAAAGACAGATGTCGTTGGCTAAGTGAGAATCTCGTAGACATGGGGGTAATATACACCTTATATGCATATGGATTAGTGAAAGCAGACTGTCAAGTCAGGGAGGGTAAGATTGTCAAATATGAGACATAGCTGCAGAAATCCTGGAGAACTACTTACTATTTATTTCATCACTTAAAGACCCAATCTGTTGTCTTTTCACAGACAAAAGACCAACTACTGTCAGAATGGAGGCAGGTCAAAGGTGGGATGGGACAGAAACTCTATATGGGGACTCCTGAGGACACCAAAGTGGGGGGTCTATTCTCTTTTAAAGTTTATTTTTCATCTTATCCCTATGCTCACTATGGTCTTTTGTTAACTCATTCAACAGAGTCATGTCGAGTTTCATCTTCCCCATGTCCACAAAGAATTCCAGAATTGCAATTAATATGAACTCAGATTGAGCAAGTTATGTTTAAAATCCCTTGGAACTAATGTAATAATTGCAGTCAACTATACTGAGTTGATTTTAGGCTCTGCCGTAACATGAGATGCCTTGGAGAGGCAACACTGGACTTTTACATCTAGCTAGAAGGTGTGGTAGCTGGAGAGTGCCACCAGCCAGAGATGTTTAGGCTTAGTTTGGTAGATTGAAGAGTTATGAAACCTGTTTTTGGTAATGATTCTCTCTCCAACCTTGAGCAAACCATTCAGCTCACTCTCCTAAGCTTTGATTTCTCCAACCACAGGATGATAGTGGTAGACAAGATAATCTGTATGAATCCTCTCAACTGATATTCCATGACTCAGTTTTGCCCTTGCAATATATTTCCAAGAGGTTGGCATGGAACTTAAAACAGCTTTTGGGGTAAAGCTTTGCTAGTACTTGCCCTATTATCTCAGAGCATACCATACCTCTCTGCCTTTCAGTGGCATACTATACCAGGACCTCAAGCACTGAGGGCAATCAGAATTCATTATGCTGTTAAAACACACATGGCCATAACTATTAAGTCCATCACTTACTAACCCACAGTTACTGAAACCCTTTGGCCAATCTTGGATAGTTTGACTTGAGGATTGTGTGAATAATCCTGAAGAAGTCACAAATTCTCCTAACCTGAAGTACAGGCATCCTAGAGACAGAGATCCAGCTGGCTTTTGTCTGCACAGCATCGTTTTAGAGAAGTTTCATGTGTCTGGCTGGTGGTATGATTTTCCTGGGAAAGTCCTCCTGAGTAAAAGGAGAGAAGACCAGCACTCTGGTGAAGACCAGCACTCTGAGAAAGGCTGCCTACTACAAAGATAGAGGGAGATTTAATGAAGATGAGTTAATATGGGACTAAAGTAAGTGTATTGATCTGGGGGAAATCCTAAACTCTGCAGTGAGTTAGGCTGTTGTGGTAAGTGGGAAATGCTTTGGGGAAAACCCATAACTTCCCCAAATGCCTATGTAAATGCCTACAACATGGAAAATTAGCAGGAAGAGCTTGCACTCTGGTTTAAATTGGAAATATTGAGCCGCTACTGAGGAGAGGTAGTGAAAATAAGAATTACAACTGACTTCAAGTTCAAAAGCCTCATATTATCTGATGCTCAGAAAAGCAAGAATGTGAAGAATTTTTGGAGAACAGATTAATAAAGGGGGAGAAAACCTCAAACAAAACCAAACCTTTATGGGAAAAGAGAATCTAATAAACACTTATAGAAATGTATTGAGGAATATATGAAAAGTAAATAGATGAATTGTCCAGGAGAAGGACCATGGGTGGAGGTGAGGAATATTGAATTGGGCATATATCATCCAAAGACTTTTACATGTGTAGGTGACATTTTCTTAATATTAAAGGTGGATATATGGGGAAAATGGTATGTGGTTATGTTTCAAAATGACCTCATTAATAGAGATGCATACCAATGGATTTATGGGTAAAATGAGCTTTGCTTACAACAACTATAGATAAAATAGCATTTGAGAGTTGGAACCAGATTGGTAATATCTTTGTTGAAGATGGGAGATGCCTTATTTTAGTCATCTTTTTTTCTGACCAAAAGACCTGATAAGAACAATTGAAGGAGGAGAAATTTACTTTGGAGCTCTTGGTTTCGGTGGTCTCAGTCTATAGATGACCTGAGATGAGGCAGCACTTCATGGTGGAAGAGTATGTAGGGGAAAGCATGGCACCAGGAAGCAGAGAGAGAGAGAGAGAGACTGACTCCCTTGCCAGATACAAACTATATACCCCAAAGTCACACCCCCAATGGCCTACCTCCTCCAGCCACACCCTACCAGCCTTCAGTTACCCCTCAATTAATCTCTATCAAGAGATCAATTCACTGATTAGATTAAACCTTTTATAACCCAATCATTTCACCTCTAAACTTTCTTGCATTGTCTCACACATGAGCTTTGGGGAATCTAAACTACAACATATCTGTAAGACGATTCATTACATAATTATCTGTATTTTTGTATCAATTTGAAGCTTTTATGGTGATGTATTTTAAGAAAAAGAGAAAAAAATGAGAAGTCTATTTAAATACAAATGCCATTTTGAGATATTTGTGATGAATATGAAAGTGGTGACATTTCTTACTATACAAAGCGCTCTTACAAATTAATAAAAATAAATGATGGGCGAAGGACTTGATATGATTTACAAAAGAAATAAAAAACCCAAGTTGAGCCAAGATTAAAAGCTACAAATTAAATAGAGATGTGAGTACTTATTAAACCTTAAAGATGGTCATCAATGGCATGGAGATTGGAGCCTGGTGAGGGGAGGATTTACCAGCATTCAGCATTACACATCAGGATAAATCAAAATGTAGGAAGTGTAAGGCTTTTTACTTATAGTTTTAAGGAACACATGCAAAGAAATAACAGATTACATAAGGATATCTCTGTATGTTTAATGTCGTTCTTTAGAATGATGTTTTCAGAAAAAAATGAAAGAAATATAAACCTAAATGTTCACCACACATAGTGCTTGGTATATTCATACAAATGTGTATTTTGAAGCTGTCAAAGTACATGATGAATGTGTATTTACTGAAGTGAAAGGATATCAACTATATGCATAGTCGAATGAAAATGCAAGTTGTAAGATAATTTTAAACATTTCCCACATATGTACATATATCTGAAGGTATATCTGAAGGCCATTTACTAAAATGTTAACATCTTTGGTAAAATGTTCTTGAGCAATTTTGTACTTTCTTCTTGATCATTTCCTATATTCCTTGTCTGTATTACAATACCATTTATTAGTAATTGTATTAGAGCTCTCTAGAGAAACAGATCCAATAAGACATATATATAAGAGATTTATAATGAGGCAATTGACTCATGAGTCTATAGAGGCCACAAAGTCCCACAGTCAACTGTGGGCAAACTGGAGGCCGAGGAAAGTTGATGGTATGGTTCTAGTCCAAGGCCAATAGCCTAAAAAAACAGGAGCTGCAGTGTCAAATGGCAGGATAAAGTGAGTGTCCCAGACCAAGGAGAGAGAATACTTGAGCAAATTGTTCTTCTCTTTTGATCTTTCAGGCCCTCAAAGGATTGGACTGCATGATGCCTACCCACATTGGTGAGGGTGATCATTATCCACTCTACTGATTCATATGCTAATCTCTTCTAGAAACATCTTCACAGATACATCATGAATGATAATTTACCAAGACATCTTTTAACTCAAATAGTAATAAAATTAATCATCATAGTAACACTATAATATTAACTTTATCAACAAAGCTATGTATATGTTTTAAAAAGGTGGTTGAGATAACTCCCTTGATTTTCTTCATAGAATTAAAAATGTTATTAACAAGAACCCAGTTGGGTCAAAATTATATTAAATACTATCCTATGATAATTAATTCATTTTTGAAAGAGAAAGAAAATAGGTAATAAAGACTTTTGAAAAATACTTTAAGAGAAAAATGAGTAAAAGACTATTAGGTACAAGTATTTTGATAGCCTATTTGATAATTTTACTAGGAAAGTGAAAGATGAAGTTTATTGAAAAATGATAAATACAACCCAGATACCTACAAAGTTCAGTGGCATTAAATTCATCCACAGTATTGTACAACTGTCGCCACCGGGAAAGTTTTTGTCACCCCAATGAAAACCTAATACAAAGCAGAAGTCACTTCTATTGTACCTGAATCCAGCCCCTGGAAATTACTAATCAATTTTCTACCCCTATTAATTTGCCTATCCCGGAGATTTCACACCAATGGAAGATAGGCTGTGTGGTCTTGTGTCTGACTTCCTTTACTTAGCATGTTTCTGAGGTTCATCCACATTGTACCATGTGTGAATACTCCTTTCCTTCTCACAGATGAATGATTTCTACCTTATGCATATATCACATTTTCTTTATTGATTCATCTATTGAATGGTTTCTACTTTATGTTTTTGGATTGTTTATGCCTTTTGACTATTACGAATACAACTGTTATAAACATTTGTGTTTAAGTTTTTGTTTAAACACCAGTTTAGAATTCTTTGGGATATATACCTGGGGTGGAATTGTTCAGTCATAAGGTAGTTCCAAGTTTAGTTTTTAAGGAACTGTCAAACTTTTCCACAGCAGCTCACCATTTTAAATTATTAGCAGAATTGTTCCTTTCTTTTCCTTCCCTTCCCTTTCCCCACTTCCCTTTCTTTCTTCCTTTCTTCCACTCCTTGTTGTTGTAGTTTGGATATGAGGTGTCCCCCAGAGCTCCGGTTAATGCATAAATGCTCAGAAGTGAAATGATTGGATTCTGAGAGCTACAACCTCATCAGTCTATCCTAGTTTGAATGGACTAACTGGATGGTTACTCTCGGTGAATGGGGCATGATTGAAGGAGGTGGGTCACTGGGGGAATGCCTTGGAAGGGTGCATCTTCCCTGCAGTCCCTTCCCTCAAATCACTCTACTCCCTGACACTGACATGAACTGAGCAGCTTTCCCCTGTTGGGCTCTTTCCCAAGGTGATGTTCTGCTTCACCTTGGACCCAGAGTAATGAAATCAGCTGTCCACGAACTGGATCTCTGAAACCATGAGCCACAATTATCTTTCCCTCCTCTAAGTTTTTCTTGTTGGATATTTGTATCACAGTGACATAAAGACTACCCAAATCACCTTCATAAATCCTCAGAAAGGGTCAAGATCACCAATAACAGCAAGGTGAACTTGGTTAGTGTGACGTATTGAAAACAGATGTACACTTAGATGTCCAGCTACCTCAGACATTCAACTGCCCTATGCTTCCAAGTCTGAACAACAGCTAGAAAATTATACCTACGAGGATGGTCCTCCAGTGCTGCTGCAACTTTAGAGAGTGTTCCTCTAATTTGAGCATGTATTCTGATCTGTTGCAGACCTGGTTGATACAAATTGCTAGTCCCTACCCCATCTCGGTTGCAGGAGGTCTGGGATGAGGGAAAACACTGCATGCCTAACTAGTTCCCAGGTCCTGCTAATACAGATGTTCAGGGGCCCCACCTTTGAGATCTGCTCTGAAAGGATTAAAGGAAAACCTTAAGCAAAGCATCTTCTAGCATTGTATAAATAGGATTTTGGTACTGTTTCTTTGGTTAATGAGTAGAATCTGTCTTTCCTAAACACATGCTAGAGTAACTGATATCCATAGGAAAACAAGTTCATTAACAGATTAGACATCTGTTAGGGTCTGGATCTGGACTGTCTCCCATTCTTGTGTTGAAGGCTGGGTCCTCAATTCAGCAATGTTCAGAAGTGGGGCTTTTGGGAAGTGATTGGACTGTGAGGTATCTGATATCACCAATGGATTAATCCATTGATGGGTTCATAATTGAATGGACTATTGGGGTGTGGTGTACTTGGAGGGAATAGAAAACTGGGGGTATGCCCTGGAAGATTATCTTGTACCCAGCCCCTTTTTCCTCCCCCTCTCTGCTTTCTGACTACAATGAGGTGAACAGCTTTGTTCTGCCACACCCTCATTGCCATGATGTTCTGCCTCACCACAATCCCATAGCAATGGAGCCAGTAACTACGGAATGAAATCTCTGAAACCATGAGCCAACATAAACCTTTCTTTCTTTAAGTTGCTTTTCTCAGGTATTTTGTAACAATAATGAAGAGTTGATTAATACAACATGTGAAGAATACAACTACTTCAAATAATAGCCACAATACTATAAACTAGATAGTAAATACCATCTGAAAAATGCAGTTAAATGCTAATGAAAAAATATCAAGTTAGCAAACAAACCAACTACTTATCTTTTTTTCTAGCAGAGTCACATCACCAGGTACACTGGGGTGATCTATTAATATCCTCTCTTTCCTGGAAAATTCTAGGTATAGCTGCCTCCTGACCTGTTTCCTGCTCATCTTTCTCAAGAGCCATATACTAAATGTAATCATGAAAACCCATGTCTACTGATCATTGTATAAAGCTCCTTAAGAATTTCATCTATTGCTCAAAGTTCTGAACATCATCTGCCTTAGTCTTCATTTCCACAAACTCAGATCCTGAAGCAAGGATTTGACAGCAGGTAGTTTCTCTGGAGAGAATTCTGGGAAGAACTAGTGTGTAGTTGGATGAGGAGTCAGAGAAGGGAAGGAAGTCAATGCTGGGGTGTCAATATGCAGATAACCACTGTGTGCAACTCAAGTCCCAAGGACTGCTGGGAGATGTATAACCCACACCATTGTAGTGTGGACCCCAAGGAGCAAGGAAGCTAGGCAGCTAACCATTGACTCATGTCAACATTGTTAGAGGACAACTTTTCAGGGGTCCCCTGAACCTTCATTCAGGGTCCAGTTGTGTGAGTGTGCATGCATGCCCATGGTCAATGAGAGCTCAAGGGATGGGACAGGGGCACCCACAACACCCTTTTATCTGATTTCTTCCCAGTTATCCAGAAGACTGACAAGAGTTCCATTTCTACACTTTGAGTTTTGGTTCTGACCGGAGAAATGTTTTCCTTTCCATCTGATAATTGGTACCTCATAATACTGCAAGTAGAACATTTTCTTAGAGATAAGAAGTTTACAATTGAAGAAAAAATTAATTACTGAAACAAATCATACAAAATTTAGTGGCTTCTGATAATAGGTATTGGGGCCATGAACCCCTGAAACAGCCTCCAACTGTGTCAGAGTTTTTATATGGCAAGGAAAAGGTGGGTGTATTTTTTTGAGAGGATCCAAAACTTTTATTGGGATGTCAGGGAAGGTCTGTGATGCACCCAGACAGCTTCTCTCTGCTCCCCCAGAAAATGGTTAGGAACCACCAGGCTGGTGTTGAGGAGATATTCACACTACATTGTAGTCCATTCATGAGAGCAACTGACGAGTGGCAGTGTCTTCCCTGTCTAATTTAGGGAGGATGCTGAGGGTGAGGGAGATGCCTGAGTGGAGTAAAAGCTCCCAAAAGAGGACACGGGGACACTGTCCACCCACCCTACCACCACGATTACCATGGTATTTATATCTTTTTGCCCTAGGTCAAGCTTGGTAGCTTCTTAAGTGAAGCCAGGTAGCAGCTTCAGGTTGATGCTTTGTTTGGACCAGGAGGGTGTACATATATTCATGCAGTGTTGTATCACAAATGCTTCCTGCCAGTGCGTTCAGCACTTTTCCTTTTTCTCTCCCTCCCTTCTTCCCTCCCTCCCTCCTCTTCTTTCCTTCCTTCCAGTTATTTCCTTTATTTTTTTCAAACCTTCATTCCTAAATGTTTCCTCTATTCATCATTTATTCATCCATATATTATCTATCAATTGTTCATTACTACCTGTCAGGTCCTGGGTCAGACCCCATATCTGGGTGATGCTAAGATATCTGCCCTCAGTCAACATCTCCAATTATTAGTGAGGAAGAGAAAAGATAAATATATTGAAAAATATCAAGGAAATTAACAACTTCTTTGTGAATCATCTGTTAATGAACCTATTATTGAAATCTGGACATCATTATAGCTTTATATTCTGCTTTTGATTCAGCCTTCATGAAATAATGCACTTTCTTTATTTCATCTTTATAAAAATGACATGGAGTGCTGGAGCCTTGAGATTTCCTTCCCGTAAGTGACAGCTGGAGGTTGCTTGTCCTCACTGCCTTGCATTCACATTCCTGTGGTTCACAGTGCCCACTGGGCATGCATTTAGTATTGAGGGCAAACCTGTGCAAGGGACCACATGATGATTAATGGATCTACCAGTGGTCTAATTCATGAAAGACAGATCTCTAAACAGACAGATCTGCTCACTGACAGGAAGTGGCTGCCACTGACCACACCAGGAAAGGGGCCAGGTGTATCCAGTGGGGCATAGTCCTAAAAAAAATAAGGAATGCAGTGGAAGAATTCAGGTGCTCTGATAATCTGTTGTTCAAGGTAGAGTTGTCATTTTCTTATACACAGCAGGTAGACAAAGCTTATTAGTTATGCGTGAGATTATGGAAGTATCATCCATTCTCTGTAGGTTTTGGGAATCTATACAAGTCCTACTAAAAGATGGGTGTGTATTTTTTTTTTCAGTCTTCATCCCCTCCCCTTGTGGGCACTGTTTATTGGACCAGGGGCTGTTCCCTAACCCAAAAAGAGCCAGTTATATTTTTATTCCCCAGAATTTGAAATTGGTACTTAACATGATCGGAAATATCCAAGAAAGGTTGTGAAACCTACATTAGGGAAATTACATTTGTTCACATACATGGCAAGACATAGAAGTGACTTTTGAAGATTTATAGGAATGAGAAAACCACTCAAAAAGAAGAGGTAAGGCATTGTAAGGTAGAGATGAGGGAATAGCTAAAGGGCCTAGCTGAGCAACCTTGAACTTTCTTGATTCTAATTCTAACATTTGAAAAGTCACTTGGTATCTCCCTACTCTTTGGTATCAAGGGACATATCTTATTCCCTATTAGTAAAGAAACAAAGAAAACATAACAAAACCCAGAATGTTATGAGAGGCAGCTTGACTGGGTTTATGTCACTTACAATCTAAAAGAACTTGCCTTATTATCCAAAGATAGAATTTTTATCTCTTTATTTATTTAATTATTTTTGGAATATGAGAATTGAACTCAGGGGCAGTCTACCACTGAGTTACAACCCCAACCGTTTTTATTTTGAAGCGGGGTCTTGCTAAGTCACCAAGATAGGCCTGGAAATTGTGATCCTCCTGTCTCAGCCTTGCAAGTAGCTAGGATTATAGTCATGCACAAAATGTGGTTTATTCTCAATACTGCTGACCTTTGTGGCTGAGTTTCTTTAGGCCATTTTTTAAAGGAAAATCATTATGACCCTGATGGCAGACAAATGTAATCCTCAAGTCTATCTATTTGGCTTTCTAACCCTAGAATATAATAGGATCATCTGGAGAAAATGAGGAGTTGATGAAAACAGGACAGTGTTACCCCCAAGAATATTAAAGCAAGTGCTCAAAACAACCGCCCAATTCCTGTCAGAGGACTGTCCCCATTGTGGATATTTTCAGGAAAAAGATAGTCATTTGCTTGTCTGGGATAGTTGGAAGCATTATGAAAATGAGGTGAACGTTGGTTGTTCCTCTTCTTTGGGGCTCCTCATGCCTGCACTGTAGACTTCATGGCCATATTTTGAGTTGAGCGAGTGGGTTCCTGGCCAGCTTTGTGGGCATATTGACTATCTGGGGTCTATTTTTATTACACATTTTTATAATCGGACCTTTAAAAAGTCCCCAGTCCCTAATCTCCTGGTTTCTGGTATTCCATGAGCTCACATGAAGTGCTGTGGGAGAAATAAATGATTCAGAGAAAAAGAGTGAAACCAAATAGGAAGTCAGAAAAAAGTGAAATTTTACAATGCATTTTCCTGTCCTTTACTTGTCTCTATTTTCCTGGCCAGGATTCATCCTGAGAGACTATTTTTACCCTGTTCCTGACCCAGCGAAACCTTGAGGTTCTGCAAATTTTACCAGATTTAGATTCCATTTGTGTTTTCTCTATAAGCACTTATTTCTGGGAAAGAGAGGCCATCAGGAAGAACTGTAGCTTGAACTTACTTCTCTCTTAACTTACAAAGTGGGTCTTAGTCTCATATAGGGGGACCATGTTTAGAGCAGCCCCACTGGGAAAGGAAATTTTACAAACTGAAGAAACCGCAGAAAGATAGATCTCCTTTCCTAAGGGTTCTGGGAGCAGAGAATTCCATGCTTTCTCTGTTCTCTGAAGTCCTAACCTTGGGAACTTCAGGTTTGAGTAGGAAGCAAGTTCAAAGTAAATTATACCTCCTCACTGCAGTTTCTAGAAGTGGTCTTGAAACTGTCAGATCTGTTCCCATGAAGATGTCTATGCTGTTGTCCTAGGGGAAAGAGGCACATCAAGACAAACTCCCAAAGTACTGAAGAAAAGACATCTCCCACACAGAATTTTCCCACACTCAGCACTCAGGGCAAGGAGAAACCAAGAGCCAGAACCAAGCGTAGCGGAAATCACAAGACGGGGGCTGCAGCTGTGGGGAGGGCAGCTGCAGCTCTTACCAGTCTGGGTTTCTTCTACATAGAATATTCCAAGTCAAGGAACCAGATAACAGAGGAATTTGAGTGGAAGGGAAGGAGAAAGAACTGTTCTTAGGGAAAAAATTCTCCTGCATCCACCATGCAAATATGGTGTCTGTTGAAAATCTCTCTCTCTCTCTCTCTCTCTCTCTCTCTCTCTCTCTCTCTCTCTAAGTAGAACATGCTGCCTTGTCTGAACTGAGAGTAAGACCTGGGGTCTATTTCTGGTTTTGCCAACTGACTTCTGGGTGACCTCAGTCACTTCCTCTCTCAGACACTCAGAGTTCCCCTCTCTGAAAAGAACTTTAGAATATTCTTACAACCAGAAATTGAGCCAAAGAACCTAGAATGTAATAGACGCAGTTCTTGATTATTACAGCATGAGCCAGCATAGGTGGCAGATAGGTTAAAAGCATAATGTTCCCTGGTCAATTTCATCCTGGTAAAGCTGTGACCAAGTGAAATAGTTCCTTGATTATCACTTTCTCTGATTTCACAGAAGTTTATGGATGAACTTCTTCTGGTTCCATCCACAGTTGATGATAGAAAGTCCTAAGAGAACAGAATTTGGGCCGCACTTATACTGGAAATAAATTTTAGCATCAAGAAAAATACCATACAGATAAATGCTAAGGCTGTTTGTTAACTTTATGCATCAAGTGTGAAGGTTAGAACTCCTATGGTGACCACTAAAACTTCAAGAGTAAGACATATAACTTCCAAATTGTGAATAATAAACACTGAACCTAAAAGGAAGCAAGAACAGTATAAGAATAAAAAGCAGGAAAAATAGAAAACACAAAAAGATGACAGAAATAAATTGAAATATATCATTACTTGAAATAAATTTCAATAGGCTAAATGATCTAGTTAAGATCAAACCAAATTTTGATCATGAATTTTAAAGATCAGTCAAGCTATGTGCTTTATAAAATAGACATAAAACATAGAAGTTTTCTGAAGTGTAAAAGGCAAAACAGAGGGAAAAGATAAGATAGTCAAATAGAGATTAAAGCAAGCAAACAAATGAAAAAACAGGTGCATTTATATTCCTATCAATGAAGGAACTCCTAAAATAAAGAGGATTATGAGAGAATATGAAGGTTATCATTTTGAGAAAAAATATAATAATTCCAAACTTTTAAACTAAGAAATAACTTAATAATAAACATAATATATAGTTATAGAAGGAAAAATAAATAAATATACCATCATACACCTAAATAGAGAAATATACCATATTCATGGATAGATACTTTGATGTTTGAAAGATGTCAATTTTCCAAATTGATTTAGGAATGCAATTCAGTCCTAATTGAAGCTTCACCTTTTTACAGAGATTGACAAGATGATTTTATTACTATGTGGAACAGCTATGAGAGTTAAGAATAGCTAAGCAAAGCTGGAGAAAAGATGTGGAGCCACATGCCTTACCAGATAATGAGAAATATGAAAACATAGTGATTAAGATGGCTTGGTATTATTGGTTCAGGAACAGACAAATTGATGAGTGAAACAGAAGAGACCATCCCAAATAGATGTGTGTGTGTGTGTGTGTGTGTGTGTGTGTGTGTGTGAAAGCTTAATTCATAATAGAGCTAGGATTGTGAGTGAGCAGAGGGGACAGATTTTTCATTAAGTCATAATTGAAGACTAATTTGTTATCTATATAAGGAAAAAAAATTAAAATAAAATCCTTCCTTAACCCTTTCCTCTAAAATCCTTAGAGGTGAATTTGTTAACTACTAAATTTTGGTTTTAAAAGAAAAATACACCCTATAAGTCAGATTTTTAAAAATGGTAATAAATAACAAAATAGGCAAAAGATTTGAATACACACTTAAGAAAGAGAAACAAAAATGACTTATAAACATGTGAAATGATGCTCAATCTCATTAGTAATTAGAGAAATGCAAATTAAAACCATATTATCCTACCACCAGATTGGTAAAAACTAAAACATTAAAAAATTTTCATAGAAGTATTCTTTATAATAATAGAAGTTTTAAGAAACCAGAAGATCCACTGGGAGGTGGATGTTTGAAACAGTGTGATGCATACGACAGGAGGAATGAGCTTACGATGTACTGTACCTCAATGTGAATGAATGCTATGAATTTATTCTTGAGTGGAAGAAGCAAATTACAAAAGAGTATAAAAGTTACACGCATTCATGTGGAATCCAAAGACATAAAATCTCTCAAAATTCAATGAATGTTGGTAAATGGAATAATAACAATAATAATTTTCTAAATAACATAGGGGAATAAGTCCAAAATTCAAGATAGTGATTTATTCTGAGCAGGGACAGGAGAGAGTGAGATTAGAAACACCCAGAGGTTTCAAAATGATGATTATTGCTTTTCTTAAAGTACTAAGCTAGTTCATGGCTGTTGGATGACTAATCATTACTTTTATGCATTTTATAATATTGTGTATACTCAGTTTTTAAGAAAAAATTATAAGGTCTTGGGTAGGTTTTTAATTTCAAACATATAATTCTAAGTAATTTTTTAAAAAAATGCATCATTTTAAAAACTTAATCATTTTCCCATTGATGTAAATTTAAGAGTTTTGTTTCCCAATTTAGGGCTATTACATGTTACAAAAATTTAAAAGACATCCTACTAAGATTATTAAGTATTATTATTAAGATTATTAAGTTATTAACTGAACTTTTAAAAAAAGATTATTTTAAAATGAAGGGAAGTGTTTCTGTTTAACAAAATAAGCAAACCCATGCTTTCTACTTGCTTCACATAGAGATTTGATGCCAAGGACCTTGATGGGATCAAAGACAGGCCCAGAGAATGAGCAGATAACCTAAGGTTTGCAAGAATAGGACAGTGATTTCTTTTGGAGAGGGTGAAAGTTTCTGAAACAAAAAGGAACTGATGGGACAGGAGTGAATCACTCTGAGAGGTGACCCATACCTGGAATACTGCTGCATTCCAAGATCCCCAGAGACTTTCTGTCTGCCTTTAACTGTGTGGTAGTGGGACATTCCATTTTGCTCAGACTTCTTTTACTACCCATTCACTACTCAAATGCAAATTTCTTTTGCATGGAATTCTTTTCTATGCAAATTTAGCGTGCTTTCTTTTTCTCTCTAAATCTAAGGAACTGCATTTTCAGTATAATGAGTGAGAATAAGTAGAAAATGCAGGTATGAGGGATCGATATACAAAGGGATGCGAAGGAAAAGAAAGAGAAGGTATGGGGTTCTTTTTCAACCCATCTTTGCCAGGACATCCAGTGTGAGGTTCTGGTGAGCCTCAGTCATACAGTTCCTCCCACCCCTGTGAGGCTTAATAAATGTTTATTGATTATTTAATTTACAGACTATCTGATAAGAAAAGAATTTTTGTTTCATTTTAGAATTGTTATTAAATAAGTTATTTTTACTAAGGACAACTCTATTATTTTTTAAATATGTTGTTGAAAAGATAATCCAAGCTGCCATTTAAATAAAGATATTGCAGTAATGGGTCACAGAAACCAAGAGCACAATGTCCAAGTAATTTAATAACAGTTTAGGAATAAGATTTCCATTAGACATGCCTGGAATTGGAGTGTAATACTTTACTGCTTTCCATCAAGAAGACCTCTAAATTCCCAATTTAAAACCAATACATTTCAAGTGCATGAATTAGTTAGAGTGGGTATCTAAGTAAGAGAATAAATTGGGCCAGATACTTAGCCATTGTAGTAGTGGTGTGCAAACCTGATTGCTCCTGCAAGGTTATTAAAAATTCTGGGCTAATGTTCTGGAAAGAATGAATTTGCTATTATAGAAATCTTCCTGCATCATGGTACCTATACAGTTGAAGCACCACCTCTAAATTTAGCGTATGCTCTAAGAAGGAGATTAATTGAATTAGGAAGTGTTTATTATAGAAGAAATAAATAGCTTTTACCAATTACTGAGATCAATCAGTCTGACCACTAAAGAGGACGAGGGAGCTCTGCCAGAGGTGTGGAGTTTTAAGATATGAAGCCTGATAGGCAATATTCCAGGGCATGTGGGACCCATTCATGAGCTGTATAAATTTAGAGGCACAGAGTAAATGAAGTGTAAAAGAGAGTAATTGAGCCATTGTACAATCAGATTAGAAAAATGTATCACCTTTTGCCTTACTTTCCTTTCTTTCCTTCATCTCCCAGTCATTTCACTTATATAATCTTCTATATTGACTATTAAAAGTTATACATATGTGTATATATATATATATAATGATATATATCTGCTAGGTATTAACATTTGCTACCATTTGTCACTTTCTGGACAGCAGCAATGTATGGACAATTATTTTCTGACTTTCTAAAATAATTGTGTCGCATTTAGACATTCTGAAAATGTGCCAAATCCTCTACTTCATCTTATGAAAATTTCAAACTGACAAAATGACATTCAACAAATAGGATCCTCAGTTTCTCCAACATCACATTACTTTGTTCAAATGTTGTTATTTCTAGAATTTACTGAAATGGGGGAATAACTCATTTGCACTTGTATTTAAACAAGTATGGTACATTCAATATATTAGTTTCCTGCTAATCTGTTAGATATAAAGCAAAGAAAGTTTGCCCAAGCATATAGTCTTTGTTTAATCTTCCAATGCAAATGTATGTCCATTCACCCAATATTGATTGACTTGTTTGTCAATGACCATGATTAAGATAATCTTCACTGCTGGAACATAGACTGACCAGAAGGAGCCTCAGGTGTAACCTCATTACATCACCATGGTCTGGAGGCTTCCATGTCTGTCTTCATCAGAACCTGGCAGCAGCATCTTTCCAGGTGCCATGGAGGTGCTGGGAGGGCTTGAGGGAGGAGTGTTGCCTCAATCTGCCCCAGATCAAATCTCCATCTGTCAAGATGTGAGCTGAGCCATACAAGGGATCAGGATTTTCTGTTTCCCAACTGTGTGCTAGACACTTTGTGAAAAGTTATTCATGCATCATTGAAAGTTCAAAACTGACATTATCATTCTCATTTTGCAGATGGGACAACTAAGGTCCAGCAAAGTTGGTCATTTTTGAAGCTGAGACTTTAAGGCATTAAGCTTGACTTTTCTTTTTCCATGACCTGCTCTCCCCTTGTCCTCACAGCCCAGCAGAAGGCAAGGTGACTCTCTCCCTGGTTGAATAGCTGGTGCTGGGGATGCTCTAATCAGACCCTTCCCTCTCTTGTTTCAGTGACTGACACTTGCTGACTCTCCACTTAAGATAAAGCACCAGGTTAGAAGCATGGAGTCTGCTGTGAAATTACCTGCAATTCTAACTCTTACTGTGTGTTCCTGGACAGGTTATTTAGCCTCTCTGTGTCACAGTTTTCTCATCTGTAAAATAGGGATAATAGTAGTATCTCTCCACAGAAGACTTATGCTTAGAAGACTAAATGAATTAGTATTGTAGAACATTTAAAGGCTTGCTTGGCCCACAGTCAGGCCTAGGTCTGTTAATTGTGCTTAGAATTGTACCTGACTTGTGTCAAACACTTAATTGAACCATGTTATTATGGAAGAACTTAACGTGTTCATTCCACACACTGTTTTTTGTTTTTTTTCCATCTTCAGAGGTAAGTATCTTTGCTCTGCAAGACAAGAAGAGTAAATTTCACAAAGTCCCTTCGTGATAATAGTGTCCTTCCAGGATGGAGCTGTTTGGATCCCTACCCCCACTATGCCCTAGCTTTTATCTTGTGAGTTTTCAAGGACAGGATTCTAAAGTCAGTCTTTCTTTCTTTCTTTCTTTCTTTCTTTCTTTCTTTCTTTCTTTCTTTCTTTCTTTCTTTCTTTCTTTTTCTTTCTTCTTTCTTTCTTTCTTTCTTTCTTTTTTTCTTTTTCTGTATTTATATTTCAGAACAGGTGTTCAATAAATGTTTACAAGATGAATAAGTAAAGGTTGGGTTCCTATTCCAAAATGGTGGCTAATTCCGATCAGGAGACTCAGAGGCTGCCAACAGGGCTCCTCTCTGTGTAGGAGGGGCCCACAGGACGCTGTCTTCATGGCTCAACACTGTTGGAGGGCTGCCATTCTTCAATGTCCAGCAGGGTTTGCGGCTGGACAGAACTCCTGCTTAGTGTCTGAGGGGTTGGCTGGAGGGTGATTGATTAGTCTTCCCACCCACTTACTCCTGAGCATGTCACAGAGCATGGCACGAAATGAAGTGCTCCATTCCTACTCTAACGGACAGAAGTGAGGGCCGGTTGTAATGTCCCTTTTATTCCTACCTGAAGGAAAGGGGCTGCAGGGAACACAATGAAATCACAGGTGTATATTGAAGTAGCAGCAAATTTAACCAAATAATTTCCTCTGCTTTAATTGTTTAAAGATCTGGAAATCTTGTCATTTATTATATAGTAGTACCAACAGGCAGCGACCTTCAGGTAAAGATTTTTAAAGAATGCTGCTTTCCTTGTCTCCTGTTAAAATAATAGAGAAAATCTTGATTCAAAGGTCTGAGTCTAAAGAGATGTCATGAAGTATTATAATACACACAACCTGAGTCTGGTTGTGTCCTACCCAATTTGGATTGCTATAGATGACAGGAACCAAAAGAGTTCCTCTGATTTATATGTATAAAAATGACTAGTGAATTTGTCCAGGGTGTTGACACCAGCCTTCATACTCTCATGGTTGGAGCACTGGTAAAGCTTTCAGCTGTATGCAATTGAAGGCATGATTTGGGTCCTATTGTTTGCCAACAACAAAAGATCAATTATTAGATCTTTATTATCATGAGTTGCTTTGGAGAGTATCTCCTGTCATAATCTCCTGCTTTACAAGGGGCTCTTCCTTTTGTGGAGATTTTTGTCCCAATAGAAAAGGATTCTCAGTCTGCAATGGATCCATAATCACATTTAAAGGATAGTCATTCACTCCTGTATTTAAATAGATTTGGTTGCTACTGATTCTAAGACAGCTGTCTTTCCTCCAGTGTTGTCTTTCTAGAACATTTCAATGATTTGTGTGTGTGTGTGTGTGTGTGTGTGTGACTTGAGCATAAGCTTTCTCCCTTCTCTTGGAAGATATATAGACTCCACTGGATTTAGTCTGAGGGGAAACAGGTTTCTCACACCAGCAAATTCTCCCCCATTGCGAATGTGGTTCTGTCTCCCACATTGACTGTGTCCACCCCCACCCCAACAGCTGCAGACCTTTGAGGTTTTACTGTTTAACCATTTCACACTCATGAGCAGCACTAGAACAGTTTAGACCATGCAGGCCTTGCTAAATGAATGAAAAGAGAAGATTTTGAGTAACATCAGAAGACCTGAGTAGGATTTGGAGCTAAGTATCTCTTCTCATTAAAGTAATTTTTGGAAACATTTAAAATAATTGAGGGTGTACAGGTGTGGAGATGGGTTGTTGACACATACTGCACACACTCCAAGGAGTGGATTCTGTAGCTTCTAACTGTTCTCAGAGAGGCCTCCCTAATAGCAGAGGCAGCACAATGGAAATGCTTCTCTTACTTAATTCAGAGTTCATTTTTTAGCACACCCACAGACGGCCCAGCTCGTTATACATTTATTACTCTGTAATGCACTTGGCACCACATGCAAGATGCCCATAGCTGTCCATAACAGGGAGCTCACACCGCTTGAACCAGACCTGTCTCATCCCCTCTGCAGCCCCATTAAGACGAAGAGTAAATTATTAATAGTGCTGACTAAAATCAAAACCCCAATGATGTAAATAAAATTAACCAACATGCACCAGAGAAAAGAGAAGTATTTAAGATAGCAGAGAAAAAAGTTTGCTCCCCCAAATAATAAGTCTTGAAAGCTATCTTAACATATAACAATAGGACGCGCCATGAGGAGCGAATTACTACAGAGCTGACTTATTGAAGAAAGAAGCCTAGAGGCTTCTTGAAATTTTTATGTAGTGAATTGTGTAAGCAAATGATGATATTTGGGCAAAGTCCTGTAAGAATACTGCTTTCCTCGTCTCCCTACTCTTGATAAAGCTTTTGGATTTGGTTTCATAAAACCAAGGGTCCACATTCAGAGAACAAAATCTCTTTCCAAAGAAAAAAATAGCAGATATGAGATTCTTTGGAAGACTGAGGTTCTCTCAGAGACTTATAGCAGTCTGAGAAACCCGAGTTCTCCAGGCGCAACAGGTGACCATGGTCATTCCTGGGAGAAGGCAGAGCATGACAAGGGTTCACCATGATGCCTCCCAGTAGAGCTCAGTAAGGAAACCTCTGTATGATTTTATCGGTGGGTCTGTAACCTGGTTCACACTGCAGGGAGGTTTTGGACCAGGAAGGATTCAGACCTAACAGTGAGTTTTGAGCTGTTGTCACAAGACAAGAGTGAAGAAATCTCTCCTTAAGGAAATGCTCAACAATTATGATTGGATTCTACATGTTGGACCAGTGGAGTTCTTCCAGGGATGTTCCTGACTGGTGATAGCAGATAGGGTCATCAGTTCCTTGCATAATAGAGCAACAGGTGTGGGCTGCTATGTCCTCTTAAGGTTGGAGAAATGTTTGTCATTGGCAAGAAGCAATACCACCTAGGTCCCAGAGTTGAGAGGAAAAGGGAAAAGATTCAGAATACCTTTGATCCCTGGCCTTCCTCCAAACTTGTCATTCCTCAGATCTTTGGTCAAATCTGTAACTATGTGAGACTGTTTGAATAAATCTAGGGTTATTCATGCCAGTATGATTTGGGTTTCTGTGTCTGGCCACTGAGAGCCCCCTTAAAATTGTGACAGAGGGGGAAAAAAGACACAATAGAAAATACATTCAAAAATGGATAAATGACTAAGATGTGGATCTTTAAAAAGCAAATTATATTGACAAATTCCAGAAATTAATAAAAAGTATATATCAGAAAAATTTCACAATTCTAAATTTTGAGCCAATATAAGAAATCCTAAAGGAAACACATATGGAACATAAACTAGGAAACTTCTACAAAATGAGAATAATAAACATAATGTAAATAATTTCAAAGCAAAACAAACAGGAAGTTATATCAGTAAGTATGACAGTGATTTAATAAACATTCACATAAAAATTGGTAAGAAAAATAATTAAGATTTCAATAGAAAGTTGGGCAAAATTTACAAATACAGTTCACACAAGTTTGCTATGTATATCCATTTTTAAAAAGTTGGGAAAAAACTTGTAAGAGTACAAATTAACATTACCTTTTTAAATCAAATAATACAAGAGGGATGATAATGGTGGAAGGATACTGATGTTGATTGACATATCTATAACATTTTTGTAGCAAAACATGTTGACACAACTCTGGAAAGTAATCAATAATGCTCAGCAAGCTTTCCGAAAACACAAATATTCCTGGTTCAAGTAGCCTATATTTTTCAGTATACCATAAGGTAAGAAATTAAAATAACTTAAAAACAAAGGTAGGGGGCTTGTGGTCACCAAGAATGGAGATCAAACTTCCATAAACATAGGCAAATAGAGAACTTAATTTTCCCAAGTAACTGCAAAGAAGAGCAGAATAAATTAGCCTTACAGGTCTCTGGATGAGACTTTCAAACAGGGTCCTTTGGTTGATGTCTCTGCATTATTTTTCTGTTGCTATAGAACTGAAATTCAGTTCACAACACAACTGGGTCTTCTGCTCAGGGTCTTCTGAGATTGTAACCAAGGTCTTGTTGGGTTGAGTTTTATCCAGAAGTTTTGAGAAAGAGTCTGCATTCTAGCTCATTTAGATCTTTGCAGAATTCAGTTCCTTCCAGTGTCAGATCAAGGATCTTGTTTCCTTTTGACTCTCAGCAGTGATCTCTGTCAACTTCCCTAGGTTGCCCACATTCCTGGTCAAGGGGTCCCCTCCATATTCAAAGCCAGCAATGGAAAAATCTCCTTCACCTCTAATTTTTTTCACTTTCTGTCTCTGATCTCTAAGTCAGAGTTAAAAGGCTAATGTTCAACCAGATAATCTCTCTCTTAATTAACAAATCCAACTGATTATTAACCTTACTTTCATTTACAAAACTTCATTTGTGATAAAACATGACATAAGTTAAGGCATGGATATCTCATCTTTTTCAGCAGGTTCCACACATACCTAAGGGAAAGAAATAATACAAGAGTATGAGTCATTGGGGTATCTTATTATTCTGACTACCACACTCTCCACTTCCCACTTAGTTTCCCTGTTCAGATCAACTGTCTTTGGAATGTGTAGGACGCAAGCCCCAGGTTCTGTCACGTTGACAATCACATCAAGAGACTCTTCTCTCCCTGGAGAAATGTTGGGTGAGAGGTATGTCAATCACCCTGTTCATAGCATTATCTCACTAAGGCTTTGAAATGTTTTCATTGGTCATATGGTCAAAAATTTAAAATTAATAGTTAACTTCATTGCTTTATGAAAATGCAAAGTGAACATCTAGATATAATTTAAAACCTATTGAATGGGTACTATTTTTAAAACAAACAAAAAAACAGATTCTTATCTAAACAATATAAAAATATATCATCTTAAATGTAAAGGTCACCACTCCAGCTGTAGGAAGAGCTGGATCCGGCAGATGGTGAGTGAAATGATAACTCCATTTCCATGATCTGCCTTCTGCAATGTCATTTTTATCCTTGGACTCCATATGATAGCTCTCAGATAAACTTGACTGCCAAGTCCAGACCTCAGGTTCTCATGCCCTACCATACAGAGGAAGGAAGAATGTTTGCCCTTCACATTGTCACCTAAGACAAAGCCTGTCTTTCTCAGAGACCCCAGGAAATATCCTTGTTTCTGGTCCTGTGCTTTAACCCATTGGTGTATCCAGGGTTTTTTGATCATGATGGGTGTCAGCGCTCAGAGCATTCTTATAGTTGGCAGTGGAGGCAGTAAGAATCTCACCTCTCAGCTCAGAGGAGCTTTAGGAAAGAAATTCCAACAAAGTTGGAGGCTGGTCAATAAATAAGGACTGCCAGAATAGGAAACCCAGTACATCAAGGACAGAAAGAAGCTGTATACACTTCCTTAGAGCCTAACAAAGCTCTGAGATACATGGAAATGATTCAATAAGGAGAGGACTGCAAGCATCCTAGCAGGCAGTGAAAACCCTGGGATGGGACAAAGCACTGCTACTGTGCCCACATGGACATCTATCTCACAAAGCAAGTCCTATTCTGGGATTTTCTCCTTCATACTTTGCCACCACCCTGTGAAGTTTTCTCTCTTGTTCTTTCATGCATGTTAGATGAGGAATGAATGCTGATCCCTATCTTGGCCTGAGCGGCCATGCTTAGCCAGCTGCCTGTTCATGGCTCCTGAGTCTCCCCTGCACGTGCAATGCAGTTTGCACAGTGCTAAGCCACACTTGCCTTGCAGAACAGCTCTGGTAACTGTCTTTCCAGTAGGTGGGAATTTCACTTCCTTATTTCCAGGCATAAATAATTGCAGATGCAAAATTGGGGCCTTATTTTAGACACAAGCGTTGAGAACGTAGCTCTTAAATATGATATTTCTTATCCTGTTTTTTTGAATAGGATGTGGCCTGAACCACCTTGCTGACGCCAACAAGGCCCTCAATTTCAGCAATCACAAGTTTTCAAGAGAGGTGGCAGGGAGATTCATCTTCTCAACACCTCATGTGGCTTGCACTTCACTGCTTCTTCTCCTCATATCCTGATCCTTACAAAGAGCTATAGCCTAACGTACCAAGTCATTCAGGTGACTCTAAGAGCCAATGCTTCATCAACAATCTTGTGCAATAGGGTTACTGGATTACCTGGCTCACATCTTCCAGGCAGGGCTGGCTACATAACTTGCAGGGCCTCATGCAAACTGAAATACTTGGCCTCTCCTTCAAAAAAGCAAAAAGCAGGAAACACATTTCTCCCTTTCTTCTTTTGCCATGGTGATTTGTACTGGACAGGGAAATCCTCATAGGAGATTGCAGACACTCAGCACCCAGATTCTGCCTAACCATCCCCACACCCAAGCCCATGTCCCCTCAGTGCAACCATGGCTGGGTGGTGTGCTGAGACATGGGCTGAGAACCCAACCCAGGGAAGGAAACGTAAATGAGAGCCAAGGCTCCAAGTCTCTGTGCATGCTTCATCAGACTTCACTGACAAAACACAAATTCAACATAGAACTAACAATTTCAAGATCTTAACCACAGAACACTAATTGTGGGTCCCTGAGGGGCTATACCTCTACAGGCCCATGAAATCAGCCCTGCTACCAGGGGAGAAGGAAATAATAATATAGTGGATTTACCATCATGTATAGCTTCATAAGTCTGATCTTTATGAGTTGTATGATTTGGAGCCTTAGTTTCCTCATCTGTGGTCCCTGCAGGGTGCTGTGTAAGGAGAAATCATGGAGTGCACAGGCCTTATAAAATGCATGGTGCTGCCTTAGGGGATTGCTCCCTGGGTAACTGCTTGACTCTGGAGTTGCAGCTGCCAAGGTGTCTGGCCTCTGGGGATCTGTGGTCAGGCAGGCCAGGTGTGGCCAGAGGAGGTACATTTGAGGCTGGTCTCAGGCAGGCCTGAAGTGGTGGCTACACACTGGACCCACCTCTGGGCGGGCAGAATCTGGGTGCTGTGAGTGTCTACAATCTCCTATGAGGATTCCCCTGTCCAGTACAAATCACCATGGCAAAAGAAGACAAGGAGAAATGTGTTTCCTGCTTTTTGCATTTTTGAAGGAGAGGCCAAGTATTTCAGTTTGTATGAGGCCCTGCAAGTTATGTAGCCAACCCTGTCTAAGGACTTGAGCCAGGTAACCCGGAGTGCGTCTTGAGCTGGGATATTCCTGCTACGACTGTTCTGCAACTAGGTGGTTGAGGCAGAACAGGGCCTTTCTGACTTGAAGCCAATGAGTATACCTTGAGTACCTCCAACAGCCAGACCCTGTTCTGAGTCCTCTAGCGGCTCAGTCCATAGGCTATGGCAGCAGCAGCAGTGCCAGGGGCCTTGGGGACCAGAGGAGACCAGACTGCTGGGACTTCAGTGAAATATAGTGGGTAGGCAGGTGAGAGGGGAAAGGGGCACTCCAGGTACAAGGAAAACAGGCATGGAGTTGGGGGTGGAAATAATTCTCAGCCCTGGGCTCAAAACCTGGTGGTTTTTTTCTCCCTTATTCTGTGGGGGTGGCATCCTGGCTACTGGTAGGATAAAGGGAAGCTTAAAAGACAGCCTTTTCTGCTCAGAGCTCAGGGTAGTGGGTAGTTGCTGGATAGTGGAAACTTCTCCATGAGAAGAAAGTGGGCCACTCCTTTCTGCACACCAGATGGGGTAGAATTCTAGCACATAGTCGTGGGATATTCCAACCCAAATGGTTACTTGTGGGGGAATCAGAAAAGTGAAGAACAAACCACACGTGGTTCAGGGGTAAATAGTGCTCTTTCCTAGTTCCAGTTAAGTCATGTAGAAGAAGGTGCTAAAAAGACATTAAATGGTGTGCATATGTTAAGGACACATGCAACAGGGACTCTCAGAACCCACAGGAGCCTGTGGTTTCTGAAATAGGGGTGGGTGGCTTCCTGCAGCTGCAAGGCCTGCTGGGAGATGAGATAGCCAGCCCCACCTCACCTCTTCCCTGTCCCCTCCCCGCAGCTTGGCTCCTGCAGCCCAGCCTGACACTTGGCGTCCACAGCCCACAGTGAGAGCAAAGGACAGGCCTGTTAACAGGAAAACAAATAATGGACAGATCAAATAAGTCCACGTGTCTAAACAAGTGAAAAAGCGTGGCAGAAATTTATCTCAGGCTAGCCCTGCTGGGAGAACTGGGAAGGGATTCACTTTATTTTAGGCATGTAGATAGTGATTTTAATGTTATGTAAATGCAGCCCACAACCCCTAATCCTCCCAAAATGCACATGTCAGGGCTCTCTGGTAGCACAAGTTGCAAATGATGGAGATGATAGAAACATGGAAACAAGCTTTTAAAAAACAAAACAAACAAACAAACAAACAAAAAACAAAACAAGGAAGGCTTGTGATTACCAGTTTCTGATTTTTCCCCCGTTACAAATTTTAAATAGGAAAAGCCAAGGCGAGAAGAACAAGGGCACAATAATTAGTGTCTGGGAAAGAAGCAACTGTGAGCACCCTCAGCATAGAGGCCTTTACCCTGGGCTGCTGGAGAAGCCTTGGGAAGGAACAGACATTCCTGATTTCAAGGTATAAAGAGTGACATCCACTCACTCTGAAGCATCATACAAACAGATATGCTAGGAAATCAGGACGAGAGGCAAATGTCTGTTTTTCTCTAGAAAGATTGGTGCAGTGAACGTTTTCTGTGGTAACAGGACTCTTAACAGAGAGGGAAACCTGTGCAGGAAGCAGAGGATCTCCAGAAATTCACAAGTGTGAGTTGTTTGTTGTAGATCACAGCAACAAGGGCCAGTGGGGTCCTCACACCAGGCGGTCTTGGAAGGAGCACAGGGTAGTGCAGCCTTCAGCCATTTGCCATACTGGCCTGACCAGACCCTGTGCTGCAGCAGGAATTCAACCCTGAGGTTGAGTTTGGTAACCTGAATATCAGCCTATCTTTCTGGTGTTCTATCCTGCCATGATTAGGATACCCATTGGGGTGGTGAGATTTGCACCTCCAGAGGTGCCCTTCATTCAGGAAGGGAGACTGGAGTGTCTGGCTGCCTCTTCGTCTATATTATCCCATCTTTATCCCAGAACTATGCCAGACAGGCAGAAATGCATGTGTATGTATCCACCTCTTTGTCCCTCTGAGACCCTGCAATGTTTTTAAGAGCTTTATTTTATTTTTGATTGACACATAATAATTACTCATATTTATGGGGCATGATACGATGTTTTCATAAATGTGTGTTGTGTAATGATTCACAAACACCATTTCTTTCCCAAAAAACTACTAAGACTCAGATTGTTCTGGTTGATCACCTTTTCTACCAAGGAGTGATGAAAAAAATAGCCACATGAAGCAACTGTGGGTTTTTTCTGGCTACATTTAAAAAATCAGGGACATTACTAATAATGTTGTTCTTTTTACAGATACATCCTTTAAAACTTAGGGCTTATGGTTATTTTATCTGGTATCCTGCAAGATCCACCAGGACCAGACAGTGCAAAAATGGTGCAGCCTGGAGCATTCCTCTTTGTCCTGACTTAAACAACCCAAGAAAACTTACAGCTCAGCCTTAATCAATTTCTATGTTCTTTTCATGTTATCTTCCATTCCATCCAACAATTCTCACAAAGGGTTTTTCCCCACATCCTCCACCAGCCTTAGGCTGGTGTTTTTTGTTTTGTTTTGTTTGTTTTTTGTTGGTGATCCAATTTACTTGAGAACAATTTTTGGAATAAGGAGAGCTTTCATAACTAAATATAAAAGCTGGAGAAGTTGTGTTTTGATGAGATGATGCTGGGAGTTGTGTCCCTTTGGCAGTTTTGCCAGTTTCCCATTTACACACTGTAGGTGGAAGTGGATGTGACTATCTTTTCCAAGACACACAGAGATTCATTCTTAGCTCCGCCAAGAATGTGGTATAGTCAGCCATTCCAACTATGGAAATTCCACAAGGGTATAAAAGAAAATATTTTTGCTCTTAAAAGAAATAGGTTTCAAGCCACCAATGAGTCATGGGCTACCTCTGTGTTCTTGTACTCATCTTAATTAAACTTAAAACTTCCCTCCCCCTACCTTGAGGCACCCACCTCTCCTTTGTCACCTTTTATTCCTTGAGAAAGGCAAATCTGAATCAATCCACACTTCTTCCTTACCCCCACCCCCATATTCTACAACAGAACCCATTTTTAGAGTATCCTTCTCATTCATGTTTTCCTTTCCACATTCAATCCAAAGCCTGTATGATCCTCTTTTCAGCCTTTCCCTGAGCCCTGCTCCCTCTCCCTGCTCTGCAGCTCCTGGGTCCTTCTGGTCCTAGGGGCATTCCTCTGCCTCCATCCATAGCCCCCATAGTCACTACTTGTCATCCACTTAGGGATAATGTCTCCAAAGAGACATCTTTCCTGTCTATACAACCCACATTCGTCACTAGCCCATTCACCCAACTCTTGATGCTCCATGACTCTGAGTATTCTTTAGGATGCCTACCACTCTCTGGCATTATTTCTTTCCTTCCTGTTAATTGTCCATTTCCTCCACTAGAATGTAGGTGCCATTAGAAAAATCACCATAGCTGTCTTGTTTTTTTCACTGGATTTCATAAGCATTACTTGAGAATGCTTAAGGAATGAAGGAGTGAGTGAGTGAATGATTAGCTCACTTTAGCCAAGGGTCCTGGAATTATTTTTCTGGGCCATTGCAATGGCTCTCATTCCCTGCCCCTGGGTCCCTTTCCCACTGAATTTATCATATATGAGAGTCTGCTTAATATTCTTAGAACACCAATTGCCTCTTGACATTTCTTAAAAGTTCCCCATGTGAAGCACAGAATAAAGTCCCAACTGCAGAGCTTCTTTGGAAGATAACCTTCGTCTGGCATTTATGCGTATTTTCAGCATTGCCTTCTGAAAAACAAACTACTCTGTCTCAGAATTTCAATTTCATTTCAACCAGCCATGCATCATAATTCTCCACCCTTTTTCATGAGAATCTTCCTTCATATAACTCCTTCTTTCTCTTTTCAAGTGAGAGGCATTCCTAGGCAGAATTTTGAAAAAAATCAGATTTGGATTCAAATCCTGACTTCACTATTTACAATGAATGTAATCCTTCCCTATTTTCCCTCTTTAATAAAATACTACTAAAAATATGAAATAAGAAAACATGCAAGGAGTACAGGACAAGAAGTCAGTTTTCTTACATACATCTTCCATTTTCTACAACCATTCCTGTGAAGACTAACTCATCTTTAAATCCCCACAAAGGCTTCCCTCCTCCTCTGTGATCATTTTTTTAGTGACTTTTGGTATAGGCACACTTCACAAGCCACTTAACACTCTCATCTAGCTCTGTATCTGTATTGTCTCTTCTCAACTAAATGTTATCCTCAAAAAAAAAAAAAAAAATGGAACTTTTTGCTTTGCTTTGCTTTTCTTTGCTTTTCTTTTCAGCTTGATCCCAGGAGATATTCAATAGATGTTTAATGCTCTCATTGATTCATTCATTCAGTATTTTTACTATAAGGAAGGTCAAACTCTGTGGTAAATTCTGTGGAGAGGGTGCATATGAAGAAAATGATAGAGATTTGTTCTTGGGACACTTAAAATCCATGGGACTTTAATCATCAGTAAGATAACATTTTATAATGATTTTTTCCCTCCAGTACTGCAGAGGTGAACAGGAATATACATGATTTATGTCTCAATTTTCTTTTTTCCACAGTACTAGATACCAGGGCCATGCTAAGCAACTTAGCAAGCACCCTACCACTGAGCTTCATTCCCAAGTCAGTCTGTGTCTTATCCCCTTACAGACTCAATTGTAAGAGAGACACTCTATCCAAAGAAAGATTAATCCTAACTTTATAGACATTTAGAATAAAGAGAAAGGAGAGAGTGAAGATGATGATGTAGAATGATAGAATAAAAACAAGTTTCTTACTAGATTTTCAGAATGAAAAAGATCAGGTGTGTTATTCTGAAACTTCCTGGATTGGCAATTATCTGGTAAACTTTACAGTTTAACATCCAGTTCATCTGGGTGGAGAGCACCCTGCCATGTCATTTTTGGCCTCTGTAGGCCTTCATGCTCAGTTCATTTCCTGTTTGTCCAAAGTTGGGTGGGTTCGAAGCTATTAAATGAGAACCGAATCTAAAGATGACTCATTGGTTCACTCACTTAATCTAGGGAAAGCAAGCGACAGAAGGACCCCATTTTCCCCTCCTCCTAGTCTGCTTTTGAATCATTGCATTGCAGCCAGGATGATCGAAATTATTCTTAGAAATGTCTAGAAGAAAAAAAGTCAATTAATTGACTGAAAAGCACAGTTGATCCAGCAGGCTCTAGGGATTTTTTGAGGGTCTGGAGATCTATTTCACAAAGGAGCATATCCTCTCTTCCTCATGCTCATCCCTCACCCCTCAACATCATTCTGGGCTGCATGGCTCCAAACAGAAACTCACTGAGAAGACATTTAGTTCTTCACCACATGGTGCACTACTGCACAGGTGGATTCCATAATCAATCTTATTTGCATTTCCATCACCAGATAGGTCCTCCAAGAGGAAAGTGGAAGAGGAAGGGTAGGTGATGAGCATTTCCAGAGCCTAAGGTGGGCCAGGGTCCATGCCCTGGCTTATGTATTCCCTTGAGAACCTTAGGAAAGGCAATATCTATTCATGCTTTTCAATGAGACTCTGAAAGCAGAAGGTCTGAGCCATCTGCTGAACTATGCTGCCTCCAAAGAAGGATCAAGCCACCAGTGTCCTGAGAACTAGAGTCCCCAAGTTGCTTGCAGCCCTCCTTCTGACTCCTAGGGATCTGGGAAGTGAGGAATATCAATAAGGCAGACTTATTTAGGGGGTAGAAACACACCATGTTTTCTGAGCACTTTTGTCTGTCTGCTCTCTCCATTCACCATTAAAAACAGCCCAGGCACTGTGGCTTTTCTTTTTTTCTGTTTTCAAAGAATTTCTGGCCACTTTTAAATCAGGACATTTTGGAAATCAGGCAACCAAACTTAATCATGATATTTCCTACCCAAATAGGGACCAAAAGTTCAGTTTCCAGATAAGCATTTAGCTTGTTGATACTTATCTAACCTAAAAGTTGAAGCATTCTGAGGTTCATTAGATTCCAAACCAGAGAAAGTAAGATACCTCTTTTTCCAATCTTTCTTTATTTATTTATTTATTACTACCATGCTGCTCTGATTTAGGAGGAGGGTGCTTACTAGTCTAACTTCATATTTAGTTGTTCCAGGAACAAATACTCTCCACAAGGAGCTCCTGGGAGGGGGAGTTCAAAATCCAATCAGTAAAAGATTGACTTATACATAGAACAGAGTGTCCTAGTTATCTGAATACCCACAGATACAGATCTCTCCCACACTGAGGCTACACATCAACAAGGGCTTCAACCAGGCACGCATCACATGTTAATAAAGCTTACGCACATTTATAAAGGAAAGTAATTGGCCTAAAGAGATGTGTTCATTTCTGGAAGAGAAAAGCAATAAGACCAGAGGCTATTAAGAATGCATAAAATTTTAGCATCAGGGCTGTTTAGCATCATAGTGGTAGAGCACCTGTCTAGCATGCACAAGGCCCTGGGTTCAATTTCCAGCACCACACACACACACACACACACACAAACTACCATCAATTTGTAGAATGTTTTGTACTCTTCATAATATCCTAATGCTCATTATCTTACTTGATTATCCTAATCATTCAGTGAAAAAAATGAAAGAGTCATCATCACCACTACCTAGCTAGAGAACTTTAAGGCTCAATCATGTTGAGTGACAGTTATAAGCTTCTGCAGGAAATGATCCAAAGCTGCAAGAATAGAGGCTCAGGCCTCTCTAAGAGGAGGGTGTGATCTGTATAGCTACTACTGACAGAAAAGTTTTAAAAGGAGCAGAGTGGGAACAACATAAAATTAGATTATGACCATGAAAACAGCTTGGCATTATGAAAAATATTTGAACTTTGAGCTGTAAACCTCTTCCATCCCTGTTTTGGCCATTTAATATTTATGGAGTCTTGGGAAGGTCACTTAACTTCTCCAAACCTCAGCTTCAGTATTGATGAAATGTAGGGTTTTGTAAAAATTAAATGAAATAAAGTATGTTAGGTACCTCTAACACGGTAAGATTCCATCTTTAGTTCTCTTCCTTTAGAACTTCAAAAATGAAGTATTCACATTTCTATAAATTATTACTCCTGATAAGCCAGATGTTTGTCCTCTATCATCCTAAGATTCTGAAGGATGTTCACACTTCTCCTAAATTCTGTTATCTTATAAATAAAGAACTGTGGGGATGTGGAACTGAAAAGATAACATTCTTCCTCAGTGGGGTTCAACTCTGGCAGTTTATTTCCTTGTTGGATTCTATGTATCATCTATACAGGGATAAACAAACTATAGCCTATGGACAAAATTTAGCCCACTGCTTTATATTTCATCTGCGAGCTAAGAAATTTTTGTTTTTATTTTTAAATAGTGGAGAAAACTCAAAGGAAGAATAATATTTTGTGACACATAGAAGTTAAAGGAAATTCAAGTTTCAGTGTCCATAAATATTGTTACACAATCATACCTATTCATTTATTGCCCATGCTTTTCTTTTTTAATGCTATCATAGAGTTGAGTAGTTTCTCCAAAAGTCTAAACAATTTAATTAACTGATCCTTTGATCCCTGATCTATATTTCATCCTAAATTGTGCTGTAAGAGTGCTGGGTGGCCCCGCTCCCACCTTTTTTGGAGGGTAAGGTGGGCCCAGCCTGCCCCTGGCAGGTGTTGGCTGCAGACCACTGACCATGCCAGCTGACCTGAGTGGCACCTGGAACCTTCTCAGCAGTGACAACTTCAAGGGCTACATGCTAGCCCTAGGTATTGACTTTGCCACTTGTAAGATAGCCAAATTGCTAAAGCCACAGAAAGTGATTGAACAAAATGGGGATTCCTTTACCATCCACACATACAGCAGCCTAAGGAACCACCTTGTCAAATTCAGAGTCGGAGAAGAATTTGATGAAGACAACAAAGGATTGGATAACAGAAGATGCAAGAACTTGGTTACCTGGGATAATGACAAACTCACTTGTGTGCAGAAGTGGGAGAAGAGGAACAGAGGTTGGACCCATTGGACCGAAGGAGACAAGCTCCCCCTGGAAATGTTCTGTGAAGGTCAAGTGTGCAAACAGACTTTCCAGAGAGCCTGACTGTACCCAGCAGAACAGCCCACTTGTGGCTGCAGCTCAGTGCCGAGTGACATTGCAGAGTGAATGGGGTTTCATTTCTCCTGGCTTGGTGATGGGGCCTTGTGGCTGGAGAGACATCACACAGCCTGTACACCAGAAGCCATTTGGATTATGGAAAAGTTGTTCGACTTCAATAAACCTCTCAAAGTGAAAAAAAGTAAATAAATAAGAGTGCTGGTGCCTACTACAATCATTGCACATAGTATTCTTCCTTTTGCTTGCTTTAGGTTTAGCTTGCTCTTCATTGTCTAATTTCTTAAGTTAGATGCTTTAGTTATAGATCAGGGACATTGTTCTTTTCTGATATAGATTTTCACATGTAAACTTCCCTGCAAGCACTGTTTGAATTGCATCCCATGAAATTTGATATGTTGTGTTTTCATTTTAATTCAATTTAAAACATTTTAAAATTTCCCTTGTGATTTTTTTTTCTCTGACCCACTAGTGGTTTAGAAATGTGTTATTTGATTTCCAAATATTTGGGCCTTTCCCAGATTTCTTTCTATTGTTGATCTCTCATTTAATTCCATTGTGTTCAGAGAATATATTTTTATATGAATTCAATCTTTTAAATTTATTGAGAATATTTCATGGTGTCCAAATATGGTTTGTTTTATGGAGAATGTTCCATGAGTAATTGAAAGTGGGTGGAGTGTTCTACAAATGTCATGCAGTGGAGAATTCATTTTGTATGTTCTTCCTAATTTCAGACTAGTTGTTCTACAGATTATTGAGAAAAGAGTGTTGAAATTTCTAACTATTTCTGATGAATTATATACTTTGTTTTTTAATTCAGCCAATGTTTGTTTCATTTTTCTCTTTCTTCTTAAGTGCATACACATTTGGTTCTGTTTTAAAGTGTTTATCTTCCTGACGTGTTGACATTTTTTTCATAAGAAGATATCTCTTCTGGTTTTAACACAATATTTTTGTTTTTAAGTTTATTTTGTATCTAATTACTATAGCCATTACAGTTCTCTGTGGTTATTGTTTTGATTCATATATCTTCATCATCACTTCTATTTCAAGTATTGTGTCTTTAAGGAACATTTCCTGGAGACTGCATATTATTGGGACTTCCTTTTTCTATTCAGTCAGATACTTGACACCTTTTGGTTGGGGGATTTAGTCCATTTATATTTAATGTAATTCTTGAACTGAATAGATTATAGCTACGAGCTTTTAAAATGTTTTCTATTTGTCTCATGTCTTTTTTGATCTTCCATTTCTCCTTTACTACATTCTTTAGTGTAAGATAAATGTTATGAATTTACTGTTTTAAATCATCTCATTTTGAAAACTGTATTAAAATTTTTTCTTAATAGTTGTGCTAGAGATTTCAATATAGATCTCATCACCATCTACTTCAGAGAGAAACTTAGCTTCAAAACATCCACTTTACCTCACCTCTCATTCAAGCCAAAATTATCATGTGTTTTATACTTATATTGGTTATTAATCTAAGAATATAATATTTAAATTATTGCTTACACAATCCTATGTTTTTAAAACAAATTAATAAAAGAAATGAGAAAATATATATTAAGTGTATTATATTTACCTACACATTCACTATTTCCAGTGCTCATTGTCTTATCTTGTGGATTTCAATTAGTGTTGGTACTATTTCTTTTCATTCTGAAGGAGTTCATGTAAGCAGATATCAACCAAAATATTCTCTCAGTCTTTGTTTATTCAGGAATATTTTTATTTCTTCTTCACTTGTGAAAGATAATTTTGCTGAAAGTATAATTATTTTTTGACAGTTTTTTTCTTAATGTGGTTCTTTGTGTGTGTGTGTGTGTGTGTGTGTGTGTATGTGTGTGTGTGGTACTAGGGATTGAACCCAGGGCTGCTCTACCACTGAGCAATATCTCCAACTTCTTTTACCTTATGTTTTGAGACAGGGCCTTGCTAAATTGCCTAGATTGGCCATGAAATGCCATCCTCCTGCTTCAGGGTCCTGAGTACTTGGAATTACAAACATGTACCACAACACCCAGCCTCTTTTAGCACTTTGGTCATGTCATCTCATTGATGGGGGGTCTCCTTCATTTCTGATGAGAAGACAGCCTTAGTTGTATTATTTTCTTGATAAATCATTTTCTTTTGGTGTTGATTTTTCTCTTTGTTAAAAATGTAATAAAATGTGTTTAGGTATGACTCTCTTAGTCCGACTTGGAGTCATTAAGCTTCTTGTATTTGTAGATTATCATCTTTTTATCAAATTTGAGAACTTTTCATTTTGTATGTCTTCAAATCATTTTTATTTCTCTCTCTTATTCTTGTGGAGTGCCCTTTATTTATATATTCATATACTTGATGATATACCTTAGGTATTTGAGGATTTTTTCCTTTTTATTCAATATTTTCTCTTTATTTTTCATAATAAATACTTTCTATATATACATTTTCAATGTCACTTAATCTTCCTTTTGTCATCTCAAGTATTCTAGTGAAAATTTCAGGGGATTTTCCATTTCAGTTATTATTATTTTCAACATAAGAATTTCTATTTAGTTCTTTTAAAAATAATTTAAATCTCTTTATTGATCTTCTGTATTTGTTAAATCTTTTGATTGCATTGTATTTCTAATAACATCTTAAAGGCAGGGTTTAGGCCTAGTTGAATTTTATACCTTATTATGTTCACATAAATTGTTCACATCAGTAAAGAAAAGGTCTCATGGTTGAAAATCAGTGATTTGGAGTGAAAAACAGGACAAACTATTGTCTTTCTGTTTTTTTTAATTTAATTTTTAAAATTTGTTCTAATTTGTTGTACATGACAGTAGAATGCATTTATACCTTTGATAGATCATACATAAGTAGAGTGTGATCTCTCATTTTTCTGATTATACATATTGCAGGATCACATCAGTTATGCAGTCATACATGTACATGAGGTAATAAAATCTGTTTCACTCTACTATCTATTCCTACCCCCCTACTCCTTCACCTCCCTTCACTCCCCTCTACCTAATATAAAGTAACTATTCTTCCCTCTCCCCCCACCTTATTGTGAATTAGCATCCACATATCAGAGAAAACTTTTGGCCTTTCTTTTTTTGGGTTTGGCTTATGTCACTTAGCATGATATTCTCTGTCTTTCTAATGATTGAGAAATAAGGATGGAAAAGAAGAAAGACAGTATGGTAATTACAGAGGACAGAGAATATAGACTAACCAAGCATGTTGGTTCCAGAAAAAGAAACAGATGAGATGTTACAGATGTTACAGATGTTACAGAAAAAGAAAACCAATCAATTAGAATAAAAACAACATGAAGTCAAACCTGATTAAAACATTCCTGAGTTTTTTGCTATATTTCAGATACAGTTTGAGTGTTCCCCTAACTGTTCATAAGTTAGAGGCTTGGTCCTTGGTTTGACAATGTCAAAGGGTAGTAGAACCTTTAAGAGGTGGGGCCTAGTGAGAGGTCCTTCAGTCATTGAGAACATGACTTTGAGGGATTAATATAGTTCTTAGAGGACCCCAGTTACTCCCTAGTTTCTCTGGCTTCCTGTCTCCTCATCATGTGATCTCTCTCACACATGGTCCTGCTGTTATGATGGCATCATCCATGAGATCTTCAGAACGGATCTGAAGCTTGCACCATGTCCTTGAACCCCCCAGAACTGCAAGTTAAATAAACTTGTTTTGTTTGTATAGCACCAATAAGCTTCAATTATTTTGTTATTATAATAGGTGAAAGATTGGTACAGGTAATAAAGGTGTGCACTTAGATCCTGGCAAAATTAAGCTAAAGGAGTCACCAGAACTATTTTAGTCAACAGCAATATTTTTTTTAATTTTATAAAGATAATGATAACAAAAAAACCTCTTGCAAGTCTCAAGGAAAGAAAAAGAAAGAAAAGATGAAGAAATTGCTTACTCCTAAATGTTAACTACCATCACTTCACAGCTTTTCTCTGTAATAGCCCTTGTATGAACAAAGGACAGAAGCAGAATCTATAGAAATTTCAATGCAAAAGATGTCTGCAGAAGGTGGTATATCAACAGATTTTTATTCTAGAAGGAAGGCTATTAAAAATGATATTTATAGAAGATATACCATTTATATAACCTTTTAATAGTGATAAAAATTTATTTCAGTTGGCCAATAAATGAATCAAAAGTAAAATTAAGAATAGAAAAATTGGGGCTGGAGTTGTAGTTCAGTGGTAGATCACTTGCCTAGCACATGTGAGGCACTGGGTTCAATTCTCAGGACCACATATAAATAAATAAACAAAATAAAGGTCCATCGACAACTTAAAACATATTTTTTAAAAAAGAATAGACAAGTTAAGGTGTCAACGGAATAGAGGTGAGAAATAAATATATTTAAGATTGGTTTAGGATGAAATAAAATAAAATGTTATTTTGTTTCTAAGTAGGAAAGTAATAACGATCATCAAAGTGATAAGTATTTTAAAGAAAGTGCAATTCTTCTCTTGCATGTGAATTTTGATCTGTTTGTCAGTCTGCTTAAAGACATTTTATGAAGGAATTTGGGGCTACATATGACTCAAAGGGAAAGAGTGCTGTGATTGATTAGTGGTGTTTCATGTGATTGATCTGGGATGCTTGTCTTGGGTGCACAAGTAGGTGTGAAGATTCATGTATCACTTTCATGACACCCTTACATTTCCATAACCTAGAAATAATAAACATAAAATAGTTCATAATCTAGACAAAAAATAATATAAAACTTCATAGGGTTACAATATGAAGGAGCAGGATGAGTAAACAATGGCATTTATCATATATATATATGTGTATATATATATGTTATATATATATATAGCCTTGGAACAATTACGAACTTCAATAGATCATGAGTTTTTCAAGATGAGGATTTCACTTTTCAAATGGTTAGAAACATGAATATATATCTTTTCAATGAAAGGGGATGTTAGAACATTTTCTGAATAGTGTTCACAGAATAAAAGTTCCATGAGACATTAATTATTGCATTACAAATAAAAATTTTCCAGAACAAATAACTTGGGAAATGTTGCTCATTAAGTCACCATCATGAGTATTGGCAGAAAATATTACAATATCAATGTCTCTAAGAAATTCCATGCTGAAGACAATTCATAACAGGTAACTATAACCCTTAGCCAGACTTAACGAATATAAAACTGATAATAGGTTTGAATGCCGGCATACTATGATGTCACCCAATGTGTTGTAATTCCCAGAGCCATCATGAAGAAAATAATACAGAGAAACACATGATAAACCCTGCAAATAAATGACAAAAATTAAATAATGGAAGATAGTGCTGCCAGTGATTAAGAATGGGTTGGTGTTATGAAAGTACAAATGAGGTGTCCTCCTCATGATGAATCTGGACTGTATGGTGGATGCTTAAGTTTATGCATGCTGTAAGATTGATAGAACTAAATGCACATATACATGGTGTAAGTAAAACTGGGAAACTATGAGTAAGATAAATGGAATACATCAATGTCAATATCATGGTTGTGATAACAGTATTATAGTGTTAGAGTTTTGCAAGATGTTACCAGAAGAGGAAACTAGGCACACGGTACATGAGGTATCTATTATTTCTTATAACCATGTGAATATACAATTATCTCAAAATTTTAAAAGTGTAGTTGTAAAACAAACACACAAACAAATAGACCAAAAGGCAGGATGGGAACTCCATCGTGCTCAGGAAATGACAAGGTACTCATTAATAATAATAAATAATAATTTATTTATAATAAATAAATAATATATTAATTAATAAATAAAGGAAGAATGCTACAATATGTAAGGTGACTTGGTCAAAGAACCATAAAAGACTATATAACTATCAAGCAAATAGGATGAAATGGGAAACCATGAGTCTTTACTCATGATATACATAATAAATTAGCAAATAAATTATAACTTTTTAACCAGGCATTGGGATTTTACATTGTTTCACAGTAGTTCCTCATAAAAATGCTAAAAATGGGAAAAATAATTTAACAGTGAAGAAATCCAGCACAAGCCAAGTCAAATTCAACATCACCAGTAAAAGGACAATTCAAAATTGTATTCTGCCTGATGGGATTTACCAGGGACACTGCAAAGAACCAAGTTGCTGTGAGAAGATGTGAGGCAAATTCAAATTATGAGGATTTCCTAAAACAACTCATGTGTACTCTTCAAACGTGTCTAGAACATGAAATTTAAGGATTACTGAGTGACTTTTTCAGATCAAAAACACTGAAGAGAAATAAATAAAATCAATGTGTGATTCTAAACTTATCAGTTTGCTATAAAGGACACTTTGGGCCTACAACAATATTTGAATAGGGTTTATGGATTGAATGATAGTAATATAGCAATGTTAATTTTCCACTTTGATGGACTTAGGAAGATTTTTTAGGATAATTTCTTTGTAAAACATATACTCCAATTTTGGGTTGATGGAGTATCATGTTGACAACCTCCTATGAAATGATTTGATCAGAGAACTTCATAGTAGTGTTCTTGAAAATATTCTCTGAATTTAAATCAGCTAGACAAACATTGTAAAGAAACAACATTGTTGTATTCAACCAGTTTTCCATTATTGTAACAAAATACTTGAGGTAGACTCCTTATGAATAAAAGAGGTATATTTAGCTCTCTGGCTTGGAGGTTAGAGAGCAAGATACCAGCATTGGCTTGGCAAATGGCATCACAATGGCAGGAGTATATGTGGGAAGAAAAGAGTACACCTTAAAACAGGAAGTCAGAGAGAGGGAGGGAGAGAGAGAAAAAAAAAGAAAGAGAAGTTGATTGAGTTCTGCAGTCTTTTCCAAAGGTACACCCTCAGATGACCCAGGAACCTCCCAGAAGGCCTTACTTTCTCCCACTTCCCCATGCTAAGGACCAAACATCAGTGCAGAAGCTGAAAGAGGAGAAACTTAAACCATAATCCAAATCACAGCAAATTTCAAAAATTGCTTGTGGGCAACTGGGGATGTAGCTCAGTTGATAGAGTGCTTGCCTTGCAAGCACAAGGTCCTGGGTTCAATCCCCAGAATCACACACACACACACAAAAATTGCTTGTGGGTTAATATATTTGGAGTACAAAGTACATGAAGAAAGAAATATAAAGTACTTATAAACATTTGAAGAAATAATGGGAAGTGAAGATAGAGCCAATTATGAAGAACCATATAATCCATAGGTTTGATTGTTAGGATCCTATGGAAAGGGGAGTCATTACCCGTATCATATTGTAGAAAAAAATCATTCCTGCAGTTCAATAGAATGTATAATGAAAATGGTGAATACACATAAAGGAGACAGTGTTTATAAAGAAGTTAGATGTTATCGGATGAAAACTCAGGGAGAGGTGTTCCCTTTTGTGCATCCAATGGCTGAGACAATTCGAACAGCAAGAGAAGTCAGGGGAAATGTTTGACTGGAAACTGAATTGCAATTGAATAAGGAATAAATGGTAAACAAAGTAGTGGAAGCTTTGGGAATAAGGTAAAATGGCAAACATTTTGGATTATTCATATTTTCATATACCTGGATCATTACTAAATCAACCAGAGAAGCAAAACTCAGTTTTACAAACACACAAATTCGTTCTATTGCCTCAGACCAGGATAACCACTGTGCAGGCAGAAGTAAAGCTGAGAGCCTGTGGTTGGGACCTCCTGAATGGGAGCAAGTTGGGGAAAGGATGTTTTCAGTGTCTGATGGTGCTCATGGCATCGATGAGAGGTTTTGGGGCCATGCCACCAAGTGCCATGATGACAAATGCCTAATGACATTCCATGCAGGCAGGTGCCGGAGGACAGAGATAAGCATCAGTGTCCCAGGAACACAGCTAAGGTTGGATGAAAACAGCAAACTAGCTGCAGGGCCTGAGCAGGAAAAAGAAAGGAGAGTGAGCAAAGGCCAATTACAGAGTGGCCAGAGGTGGGATGATGTACACATGGTTCCAATGGCAGACTCCTTGAACTCCTTGTTCTGCAGATGCCTCTCTAGTTCTCTGTGGTCTCCTGAGCTTATCAGGCAGGAATGGAGACAGGCTGAGCAGGAACTTACTGAGAGCTTTTCTGTTCCAAGAACAGCCTGGGCATTTTAGAGACATTATCTATCAAGCTTGATACTTACAACGAGACTAACAGATCAATATTATTGAGACTTCGTTGTAGATAGCAAACCTGGGGCTAAGAGAAGCACAGAAACTTACTTCATTTAAAGAGCAAATGTGTCTGACTCTAAAACCTAAGAACTTGTGTTTGCACGTCTAGTGCTCCACTCAAATCTACTGCAAAGCAAGAAACCTTGTAAAATGACGTGGGGAGAAAAATGGCAGGGCACATTCCTTTTAGTGTGAAGTGAGCAATATAAGATTCAGTAGGTGACCATAAGACCTTGCAATCTTACAACTAAGCAATAGTGTAACCTGGAATTTTTTAATTTCAGGGCCAGGTCAACTTAGTTGCCAATTTATCAGTTTTTTTTAAGTTTCAGAAATTAGGACAACTTTTAAAATACCTACAGAATTGAGGTAACTTTGCAAAAAGGAGGCTGGATATTAAAGCTCACTAAGGGCCAACTGAAATTTGTTGAGCCAACAATAAAGCTACCTCTTTGATGCAGTTATCTGTCCTTCATAATATCACTGCTTGACAGAAAATGTAAGAGACAAAATGAAATAAAACTACTTTTGGACTCTACTTTAAAATAGTCACCATAATAATAATATTTATTGGCAAACTTGTGACTTGCCAATCACAATAAAGCAATTACTATTGATAATCATTAGCTTAATGACTTAAAAAAGCATACTAGTGACCATATTTATTTTATGGTCATCTAAATTATCTCTTTCCCAATAGGGCTGCAAAAACAGGTGGCAGCTGTTTTATGCATTACTGTGATTTTGTGACATTTGGTTTAACTTGGTCATTATGATTTCAGACATTGCATGAACTGCAGGTCCACTGAGTGGATAAATTGAAATATAGTGACTAGTTTTGCCTTGCCTTGCAGGATTTCGGCTTGAGCTTAGAACCACTTGGCTTCTTCATGCTGTTGCTGGACTTATCTCTTATGATCCAGGTATGCTCCCTTAAACCCCTGGAAGTTACACAAAAACCCACCTGTGCTGCACAAAACCTACCATGACTTTGACACTTGATATTGTCAGTCTTCAAACTTGTTGCCACTCTAGTGGTAAAACTGTAATATTGTGGTTTTGATTAGAATTCATCTGATTATTAAAGAGATTGAACA
>JAJEJO010005246.1:0-24864 GCA_020662805.1 Glaucomys volans
GAAATAGCTAGTATGACAGTGTTTTCTCCTAATCAAGGCATACAAACACCTGTATCATAGAAAGATTCCTATAATTGGGGGAATCCTCAGTGTACAAAGCCCTCCAATGGCATGATGTGACCTACACCTGTGGAGTCTTTAAAAATGACTGATGCCTGTACTGAAATTCAAACTTGTACTCATCAATGTGTATTCTTCAACTGCTCTAATGTTGAACCCATTTTATATGGAAATAGACATTTCCCTTTACATCCAGGATGTTTCTTTTCCTGAAGGGCTTAAACCTCTAATTATATTGCAGCTAATATGTCCCATAGAACTCATTGCTGTTTAAGTAGATTAAAAGTGATCCTCCCCTCTCCTCCGGATTTAATAGGTCACCATCCAGCTCAGTGGTTACATAAAAGAGCTATATTCTTAGTTAAAGATTGTGATGATTCAATTCGTCTAACATCTAAGACAGAATTTGAAGTTTTAACTTTCTCTTTAGGTGGTATTCCTGCCCTAGTGGTGGGAGCCTATAAACAGACAATGAAGCTTGCTTGTGCTATGGTAAAAAAAAGTATAAACTATACATCAATGACAATTTCTATGCTTATTGAGGAACAGAAACAACCTGGTCAAGTTATTCTTGATAATAGAACTGCTACTGATTATTTGCTGTTGTTATATCATAAGGGATGCCAAGATTTTAATAATATGTGTTGTTTCAATTTAACTGATAATAGTAACCCCATTCAAAGGGAATTGGATCATCTTAAGGACATTGTAAAAAGGGTACAACAAGATGATGGAGTTTGGGATTTATTAGAATGGTTAACCTTTTCACTACCAAATTGTACAAGGATCAATGAGGTTTTCATTGAAGGATGTTTATTGATACTTGCCTTATTTTGCTGTGCTTGTTTTTCCAATGATTGCCTTGCTTTCTCCCTCCACCTTTCTTAAACAGAAGACAGGTGATGTCTATTCAAAAGGCCATACCAGGGCTGGGGATATGGCTCAGTTGGTTGAGTGCTTGCCTCACAAGCACAAGGCCCTGGGTTCAATCCCCCACACCACAAAGAGAAAGGTCATACAAAACAAAATATTGGAGTTGTATGGATCTCAGAATGGTCAATGTACAGGGGAGCAAAATCCTTTGATTTGAGCACGCTCCTTAGGACAACAGGTACCTGTTTGAATGGCTTAGAGATGCTCTGCAGCCTCTTTGTCCATGAGGTCTGGAGACATTATCTCGTTGTAATAACCTTGGGTACTAATGGAATCTAAGAAGCTAGGAAGTTTTGTGATCTGCACATATGCAAATCTAACTGTACTGTGTAACCTAGGTAACTCGATATGACCCAAGAATAGATAAAAAACTGGACTGGCCACTGTCCAGTGGATGAGAGCCACTTCTTGCTCTTCATCATCCCTTATGCTTGTCTCTTTATTAGCTCTCCCCTTAACCCTTATAGCTGGACCCTATAGACCCTTGACCAGAAGCCACAAACTGAGCCCTGTTCTCAAACTCCAATTTCACTCCCATGGGCAAAGAGTGGCTGGAAAGCAGAATAGAGACCAGGTCCTCTTTGCACATTTCTCTATAGTCCAGGCAGGCTGTTGAGAATTGTTTTCTTGCCCTTTACCCTGGTATGTGTGTCCCTGACTCATAAGAGGATGATTTGCATCTTCCTGGGACCACAGTGAGAAGCAGTACTCAGACTGTCAGCCCTGTCAGGTTGAAAGGATTAAAAAATTGTTTGAAATCCTTTCTTTTTGTGTCCTGCTATACTTGTACATTAGTTGTACCACTTTTTGCATCCAACTTAGTGTTTGACTGTTTAGACTCCTTATTATGTCACTGCATACAAGACTACATCAGATCACTTATTTGATCTCTGACAGACCAACTCTCAACTGAAATATTATACAAAATTTAGAAAAACATTCAAAGATTTTTTATTGAAGCATCATCATTTCCTTAGATGTATAGCCAGAGGGGGTTCATTCTGCCAGAATCTTTCCCAAGAAAAAAAATCTATAGGATCAACAGAGGGTTATGAAAGCTCAGTCCTTGTCCCCAATGCCAGTTCAATAAGGAGGACATGGTTTTGAGAAAAAGAACAAAGAAGGTTTTTTCTTTGGTAGCAAAGGAGAAACACAGGGACCCCTGTCCCAAAGCCTGACATCACTGCCCATCAGCAGGCACAGGGAGATTTTAAAGGAGCTCTTCAAAGGCTACAATCCAGATGTTCCCTGACAGGGTGTCCCAGGGTGCCCTGAAGCTCTGTTAGCATTCACTTGTTATTTTGGGAGATAGTAATCTCCCAGATCCTCAGCAGGAATCTCTTTCCTGTAGAGCACAGATAGCTCAGGGTTTTCTTGTTCCTTGTCCCCAGGTTAGGGAGAGAATGAGGGAGAAGAGAAAAAGGAAACATGTCCCTTTCAAATAATAAGCCTCAGATCTATATTCAAAAAGACAAGTGCACCACCATTACATTTCCTCACTGTCAATTTCAACATCCCATTTCTATGAAAAAATGGGTGCCTACATCTCCAAGCTGCTTCCTGCTGAGAGAGGTTAGAGCTGAGGGGAAGTGAGCCAAAGTCCTTGTTCTCTGTCAGATCGAGTATGTAAAGTTAGGGGTTTTCAGCTTCATAGCGGTTCAGAGGTCCACAGTGGCAGTTGGCAGGTGACTGAACAAGGTATACATAGGGCGAGGTTCACACTAGCACAATAATGCACATTAAAGCATTGATTTTTGTGTGAATAATTAATGCACAAGCAATTAGTATTTCAGTGAGTTTCTGAAACAGGACCAACTTGTGTCTCTTTCGATAGTTAAGTACTGCATCCTTTGTGATAGTTAAATAGTAGGTACTTCCAGAAGAACCCTTCCTTTGCAGGCTTCAGCTTTACTTACATTTGCTAAGACTGACAAGTGTACATCTTAAATTATGTTTAAAAAAACATTTTTTCCTTTTAGTTGTTCATGTAGGACTGAGCTCAGGTTTCACTATTGTGCCAGTTGTTTAAGGTCAAGATGGTCAAAACTGACCTTTTTCCTATCTATTCTAAGAGTCAGCCAATAAAGAAATTAAGAAGCTTGCAAGTGTCCTCATGACTGTCCTTATAAGAAGGACCACAGAGGAGGAGATCATCCACATATGTAAAACCATAGACTTGCTAAATGTAATGAGGCTAGATCTTTGGTCAAAGCCTGTCCGAAGTATTGAGAACTGTCCTGAAATCCCTGTTGGAGAACAGTACAGGTCAGCTGAGGAGAGGTATGGGAGTGAGGATGTGTCCATATAAAGGCAAAGATATTTTGAGAATTGGGATGCAGGGAATGGAGAAGAATGCATCTTTTATGTCAAGTCCTGTGAAATGAGTGGTGCCTGAGGGGATGGTGGATAAGAGGTTGTAAGGATTGGTGACTATGGGGTGAATGGTTATGACAGCTGAATTAATGAGGTGGAGGTCTTGAACCAAGGGATAGGAGCTCTTTTTTTTTCACTGTTAAGGTTGGGGTAATATGTGGAGAATTGGTGCATCCAATAAAGCCTTTTTGTAAGAGATCTTGGATAATGGGCAGCAAACTCAGGAAAGTAGATACTGGGGTTGTGCTCAGAAACAGTAAGCGACTTTGAGGTGCGTTGTAATGGTCATGGTGTCAGGCAAAGGATGGACTTGAGACATCCCATACAATGAGATTAATCTCTGAGGGAGGTAAAGGGAAGGAACAAGTGGGGGTTGGTGAAGAGGGACTGGTAGTGAGGGTTAGGATTGAGGAGCCATGTTAGAAGCAAAGGATATTGTGGCCCCCAATTTTGAAAGGCTATCCCTACGCATAAGAAGAATGGGGCATTTTGGATCACCAGAAAATATTTTGTAAAAATTAAGGACCCAAGGGTGCAGACAAGTCAGGTGTCTATAAAGGCTGTGAAAGTTTGCACTCTACCACAACAATAGAGGATGTTGAAAGGGAGAGGTATGCCCCCAATCTTCTTTAAGGACTAAATAACTGGCCCCAGTATCTAAAAAGGAAAGAAAAAGGCATAACTGTAACTCAGAGAGTTACCCAGGGTTCCTATTAAGCAAAGTCAGTGGTTGGATGTGGGGATCCCAGGCCTTGTCAGTCCTCTGTATCCAGTCCTAAGAATTGGAATGAAGGGTAGGGGAGCCTGGAGCCACCATGTGCTCAAGGACAATCAATAGCCCAGTGTCCCTCCCGTCAGCACTTTGGACAAGGACCTGGGGGCTTGTGAGGTTTGGGACATGCCTGGGCCCAGTAACCACTTGACCACACTTGAAACAAGGTCGTGGTGGTCCAAGTGTACCCCACTTTGTACTAGAGGAACCTGGGGCTAGTGCAGGAAGTATATGGATGACTTGAGCAAGCATCTGGTATTTCTGCTTGTGGGCCTTATCAGCTCTCCCATTATATACCCTGAAGGCCACAGATAGAACCTCAGCTTGGGGAATTAGAGGACCCCTGTCTAGATGTTTAAGTTTTGCCTTAATGTCAGGAAGCTTTGGGAGAGAAATTAGGTCATTAGGTGTTGTTTTCCATCTGGGGTCTCAGGGTCTATATTGGTGTGTTGTGATAAAGCCTGAGTTAAGTGATCAGGAATAGCTGAAGGGTTCTCATTTTTGTCTTGGACAATCTCTTGAATTTTATCATAATTCATGGCCGTATGGACTGCATTCATTAATTCCACCATGAAACTGGTGATAAAGTGGTCTCCATTGCTGAACCCCCCCCCCAGGTGAATTGTAATTCCAATTGGGGTTGTGGTCAGGGACCACTTCAGTGTGAAGTGGCCATGCTGAGAAGGTTTGATGTAATTGATTGGCATAAAATCTAGCCTGCCCCAAAACTTGCCTGCATTCCTCAGGTGAAAGAGTGTTGTATAGAATCATGTGGATATTGTACAAGGTCAGGTCATATGATTGGTTTAGCGTTGGAACTATTTAACGTAGGTGGTGGGACTGGTGGTATAGGACCAAGCTGCTTCTCTAGTCAGGAGATTGGACAAGGAGAAAGGCACAAGAACCCTGATGGCACCATCCACTTCATGCAGAGGGAAAATGAAGGTGGGCTGGTTGGCAGCAGTTCATGATTGAGTAATAGGGGGAGAAAAAGAAGGAGGAGCCATGCAGGCAGTGGAAGTGTGTGAGGAGTGGAGGATGTGGCTTGGTGGTGCAGGGTAGGGGTAGGAGCAGTGGTGGCTGCTGGCAGGGCAGAGTTTTTGAGGAAATATAGAGCAACAGTGGGAGGTACTTGATAAGGTGGAGGCTCATCAGCAGGATAAAATGAGGAAAAGTCTGAAGTAGAGGTTTCAGGTTCAGATAGAATAGGTGCTGGTTTAGTGAGAGCCACGGGGATTTGAGCAGTAGAGCAGGAGTTGCAAAGGGAAGATTGAGAATACAGGAAAGGAAAAGACTGAATATAAGGGATCTCCTATTTCCCCAAACACTCACAGAAGTCAAAAAGATCCCTAAGAATGTTGGGATCTAAAGTGCCATTATGTGGCCATTTGGAGTTATTATCTAGAGTGTATAATGGCCAAATTTGATTACACAAACAGGTAAGCTTTACTGGTTTGAGGTCTGGGGTGAGGTAGAGGGATTCTCAGTTAGCCAAGAGGCAGCCCAGAGGGCTCTGGGTAGGGACTGAGAATGAGCTGCCCATTGTGAGAAAGGAATTAGTGAATACAGAGGCAAGGTTTCCCTTGGCCCAGGGAATCACCTGAGTGAAGGATAGACTACCAAGGGGGTCATCACCTCCTCTAAGTAAGTGATGAGGATAAGCCTGTAGGGTTCTTGGATGCCTGGTCTGGGGTTTCATAGAGAATGAGTCATAGAGATGAGCCCCAGGACAGAGAGTCTCAAAATAGGCAGTCCTCTCAGGAAAGGGGTCTCCATCATCCCAATGCTTTCCTCCAGCAATCAGTATAGGGATTCAGACATAGTTGCAAGAACCATGGCTGGGGCTTCTCCCAACCCACGGGAAACTTCAGGGGTGTGGGACACTCAATGGTCACATCCCATGTCTCATGGGTCATGTAGCCAAAAGCCAGGGGAAGAGCCACTTCCCGAATGAGACCAGTGATGGGATGTGATGGAGAGCACTGGGTAAGATGGAAGCCTGGTCTCTGAAGAGGGTCAGATCAGGTTCCAGGGCAGCTAAGACCCTTAAAGCAAGGGGAGCAAGCATTCTCTTGATCCTGATCTGAGTCATAGCACCAAAATGAAAGGAAAATGTGATATGGATGAGCAACACCGAAACCAGGTGAGGAGATCTGCATGAAGAAAGTTGTATTTGCCATTCATTGTCTGACAAAGGCCATCACTTGGGAAAAGTGAGAGAGGCAGAAAGAACTTAACTCTGGGGCATTTTATATGGCAGTTTGGATGGCTTGTGTAAGGTCACATGAAATCATTGTGTATGTTCCAGTGGGAGGTTAATGAGACATGGGAAAGGGAAGTTATATTTTAACTCTTGTTTTCTCTGTAAGTATCCCTCTAGGATGGGAAAACAATTCATGGCAAGAATTTAAAATGACTCCACAAATGCCAGGCCTTGTACCTAATACCTACTTTCTCATTTTTCTTAAAACCATGCCCTTCTTATTAAATTGGCATCAGGGACAAGGACCAAGCCTTCAGGTACATACACCAGTTCTGTGGGCATCCGTTTACAACTAATTTGGGTAAAATCTGGAAGTGTGATCACTGTGTCATATGGTAACTTTATTAAGGGTTAAAACTACAATGCTAGCCAGGCATGGTGGTGCATGCCTTCAATTCCAGCACTTGGGAGGCTGAGGCAGGAGGATCTTGAGTTCTAAGCTAGCCTCAGCAACTTAGCGAGGCACTAAGCAACTCAGTGAGATCCTGTCTCTAAATAAAATACAAAATAGGGCTGGGGATGTGGTTTAGTGGTAGAGCGCCCTGTGTTCAATCCCTACTACCAAAAAAAAAAAAAAAAAAAAAACAGAAAAAAACTACAATGCTCCTTTCCCTGAAAATGGTATTTGGCATCTCAGCAACAATCAAGGAAACTTCCTGTGCTGTGCAACCAACCAGTATGTGTTACTCTTGGGTTTTGTGTAAATTTGAGTTATTTATGAGTGGTTAGTAGGATCTTCCCGTAATTTAAATTCTATTTTCCCAGTGACATGTGCTGTTAAGCATGTTTTCAGATGTTGATGTGCTGTCTATACATTTTATTTTGTGAATGGTCTTTTTGTGTCTCCATCTTTCCCCTCCACTCTTGTCACTTTCTCCAATCCAGTATCCTATCATTTCACCTAGTTGGACCTGACCATGAATCTAGGCACTGCTATTGTGCATTTTGAGTATTTTATCATTTAGTAGGTATACATGCTGCAACCTTTCTACAACTTACCTGGTTCAGTACTCCATTTTCAGTTGTTCCTCTATGTCATAATTTTGACAGCAAAATTACCAGACAGGATCAGTGATATCATAAGTCAATAGAATAGAATATATATGATATTGTAATATTTCTCACAGTTCATCTGCTGAGATATTTGGTGACATATAATGATGCCTTCTATTTAGAAATAGATGCAACTCTATCTTTTTCTTTTTCTAATTAGAATAATACTACAAATCCATAATTTTTATCACATGAATTAGCAAGGCTAGGAATTTTGCATATATTCCTCTACAATGTGAATTTGACATTTTGAACTCATGTGAAGTACTTTCTCCAGGAAATGAAAAGACTCTGGCTATCTAAGGAAACATAACCTTTTAAAAGTGCTTCTTAACTGAATCCAAAACAAGAATTCCTCTTCCTTTTCAAATGGAAAAGGAAGGTGGCCCACACCTGGAATCCCAGGGACTTGGAAGGATGATAGAGTAGGATCAAAAGTTCAACGCCAGCCTTGAACAAGTTTGAAAGGGTCTAAGAAAATTATTGATAACCTGTCTCAGAATAAAAAGGGCTGTGGATGTGTCTCAGTAGTGAATAGATATTGGGTTCAATCCCTGGCCCAAAACAACAACAACAACAAAAAGATTTGGACCCAAATCACTAAAATGAAATAAAACCTTTAAAAATTATATTTTGGCATATGTAGAATCATGACATGTAAAATTCACTTTCTGTTGAGAATTTTTCCCTTCTCTCTATAAGGACTCTGGAAATTATTTTTAACGGTATGTTTTTATACGTATATTTTTATGGGGTACTTTATGGTAATTCAGTACAGGTATATAAGTTGAGGTAATCAGATCATGGTAATAAGCATTTCCATCTCTTCAACTGTTGATTATTTTTATGTGTTGGGAATTGAATTTTGAAGCACATTTTAGGTTGTGTTAACCAATCGTTACCCTGTTTTGTCAAAGAAATTCCAGAAGTTATTCCCCACTCTGCTCCTGGTGCCCCTTACTGAACTCTTTCCCTCTGTCCTCTCCCTGCTCTTCACATTCTCATTTGACCACTATTCCATTCTCTTCTACTAGATTTATTTATTGTTTTCTGCAAATGAATGAGAATATGTGGTATTTGTCCTTCTGTATCTGATGTATTTCACTTAAAATAATGAAGTTCATTGGGCATTTTTTATTATGGTAATGTGCATAGAAAAGAAAATTTACAATTTTGATTCTTTATGAAAATAGCACAGGTTAGAGGCAGACAGCACATTCTTACTATTGTGAAAACAATTACTATCCATCTCCAGCACTTCCTCTTCTTCCCAAACTATCTCTGCATAGCTATCAAATAGGAAATCCTCGCTGACTCCATTCCTCAGCCCCTGGTGAATGCCGTTCTGTTTTTCTGTCTATGTAAGTTTCTACTATCAGTTCTACCTTCTGCATTAGAGTATTGAAGCATTGGTTCCTTTTTAAAAAATATTTCTAGCTGTAGATGGACACAATTCCTTTATTTAATTAATTTTTTATGTGGTGCTGAGATTGCATCCCAGTGCCTCACACATGTCAGGTGGATGCTCTACTACTGAACTATAATTCCAGCCCATTATTGTTCATTTTGTGACCAGACAATTCACTTGCAATAATGTCCTCAAGGTTCACAAATTACTTGCTCAGGAATATATTCTGTGGTCCAGGTTGAATAATATTCCATGGCATGCCCAGGCTGTATTTAGTTTATACATTCAGATGCTTTTGGCCATTGAGTTGTTTCCACATGGGGCTCTCATGACTAATGTTACTAGGAGCACTCTAGTGCATGTGATAACGTGAGTCCCTAAATTCAATTCTTTTTCACAGATCAACAAATGTCCAATTGTGGTGGTGAAAATCTATAATGAAAGGGCCCTAGGGGCTCAGGAGGCTGAGACAGGAGGATCATGAGTTCGAAGTCAACCTCAGCAAAAGCGAGACACTAAGCAACTCAGGAAGACCCTGTGGCACAAAAAAATGCAAAATAGAGCTGGGGATGTGACTCATTGGTGAGTGCCCCAGATTTCAATTCCTGGTTCCCCTCCTATATATAAAACATAAAAATAAGAAAATTCATGGATCATGTGGTAATTCAGGGCAGTAAATATTGATATATTTGGTTGGGAAAAATGCATCTCACTGAAGTACTTATTAAAAAGTTCTGTATACACTTAATGTCTTATAAGTGGCTACCCCAGGTCATGAAGGTTAAACCTACCTCATAAAAATCACTTGCTGACTCCAAGCAAAGAGTTTGGGCCCTTATCTTAACTCAAAAAATTAAATAATTGACATTTCTAGGAAATTTTTTATTCACTTGTCTCAAAATATACAGATTTACCAAAGCATGCATATATCCATATTCACCTAACCAGGGAGCATATAGTCTGTGCAGTGATGTATTGTTCAGAAGCCAGTGTATTGGTACATTCAGAGAAATTACCCACCACTCTAGTTAAACATGTGTTGTCTTTCCCAGAAAGGATTTCAAGAAGATAATAATTTGTTTTTCAGTACTGATTAGCAGCAAAGGACTTGTTGTAGCATAGCCATTAGACACTATCATCTTAATAAAATGACAAAGAGGGTCATTGTTCCACATAGTTCTTAAGGAAGAGAACATGCAGTCCAAACAGTAGGTGAACATGAAGAAACTCATGAGCAGCATAATGTTCCTGGTGGCCCTCTGTACAGGGGATGCTTTAGGAGAAAGCTTGGTGGTATGAAGTTGCTGAAAGTGCCTCTTATGCCTGCATAAGAGGGTCACCATGTACCCACTTGAGAGGGCCATGAGCCCTATAAGGAAGCCATCCCAGAATGTAACTACTATGGAAAATAAGTGCCTGAGGAAGTAACTCATTGGTAAAATTGTTCAGGTTTCAGTAATAATTACAAGACCATGTGAGGTAGTATTGGAGATGGCAGTAGAAGAGACAGAGAAGTGAGCGCTCAAGGACATGTAGAAGACCCACAGAAAAACAAGGGAACACAGACTCTGATGTGGAGATTTATGCTTAAACATTGCCAAACAGGAATTTCTGAGGCTGAGGATGATGGCCTGGAGGACACTCAGCAGGCAGGTGGCACAAATGGAGAAGCCCCTCAAAAACCTGTACAAGTAGATAAGGAATTTATATTTGTTGTCATCCCAAAAGTTCTGAGGCACATAAATATTTGTAGCAGTGTACCCCATAATTATCAGCATCCCTATATGAATTAGTGCCAAGATACCAATGATCAGGTCGGTGGGTTTGAGCCTGTGCTGGAGAAGGAATGTGAAGATGTGGAAGAGAAGAAGGATGGTGTTGGCTGAGATTCCAATGCCAACTTCAGAGAAAAGTGCATTTCTCATGCTAATAAAATCATATATTTGGTTGGTCTTTTTCATCTCTTGGGCAATGAATCACATTATATCTTAGAAGAAAAGGAAGAGAAAGTATTTCAAATAGTATCATCATCATCAATCTCAGCCTCCACTCTTATCATCAGAAATGTACTCAATCAGTCCAAACCACCATTTTCCCACTTCATCACTGAAATCTCTCTGACACCCTCCAGGTGCCATTACCCTATTATTACAAATCGTGTCTGGATTATATAATGATTGTTGGTCTCCCACGGTACATCTCCTTTCCTATCCATTCAGAATTATCATGTATTATTGAATATAGTTCTAGATAATATTTTCATCTTTGTATTTTCTCAGTATTACTTGGTTTTCATCTTTCTCATCTTGATAAAGTCCCAGGTACGTAAGGATAACTCTGCAATTACTGTTGAATTCAATTTGGAGGAATGCATAAGAGTAGAGAATTCCAGCTTTGTAAATAACTGAACATCAATGGAGTAGGTTTATACATAAATATATCATTTCAGTGCTGTCTTTATTCTGATTTATTACCAGACCTATATCTTTAAAATATGACCTGAAGGAACATTGAGAAGTATACACTGTAAGACACATTGTTTGAATTTGCATCTGTGATCTTTCAAGAATGACCTTGAGCAGGTTGTGAAGGTAAAAATTGATCATCTCATGTATAAAATTGGCAGTTCAATGGCCTACATTCTAGAAGTATTATGTGTTAAAGAAGATGGAGTACCAAAAGTGGAAAAATATCTGAAATACAATGGCCTGAAGAAATAATTGCCATTATGATTTAAGCATGCCATTCCTCATGCATGTGACTTGGGAGATTTAATTCAGTTCTTTTCACAATGACTACTTCTGTTGCTTTCTCAAAAATTCTATAACATTAGAACATTTTAACAAATTTGCAGAAATATATTTTGTGGTATTTTAGTACTGCCTTTGAATCCTAGTGTAACTATCCATCTTAAACTCTATTATTTTTATCACCAGAATAACTATCCTAAGTGAGTCAAGTCCAGTTATCAAATATTAGTAGAAACGTATTCTAATATGTTCTACTCAGTCATCTGTACTTAGGGTGGTAATTAAAGTCCCAGTTAAAGTAGATTCAGAGTCATTCCATTATAAGGGTTACACTAAAGAAAGGACATGCCACCCACGCCTGAATGGACCTCTAAATAGTCCCAATTCTCTTCTCAATCAACCAGTTTTCTAGTTCAGAGACCAAAGCATAAATGTGATACTGAAAATTTTATATTGAACTACTGATGGAATGTTCTTATACAAGATGCATTTGTGCTGTAACTCAAGTGTCTTAAAACACATATATATTTTTAATAATTTACAGTCACATATTGAAAAATAACAGTCATAAGAAAATCATGTATGTGAGGCTAAGGCATTTCATGATGCTGTAGAACATGTAGATTGATAAGACAAGATACTAAGAGAAACCAGAAAAGTTAAGTATTGATGAGCATGGAATACTATTTACATTTCAAGGTGATGTATGTACTTGGTTAAAACATTGAGCAATTCACTGGAATTTCCTATTTGTATTTGGATATGGAACCCAGGATTATGATTCAATATGTGTAAACAATGTATAGTGATCAAGTCAAGGTACTTTGCATCTTCTCAAAAATTATTTTTATGTTTGAAGCCTACAAACACTTTCTGGTTATTTTAAATTATATAAGTAATTATTATAGACTGTTATCACACTACTGTGCTATTGAACCTAAGAGTTACTTTCCCCTCTTCACTCTTTTTAGAACCCCTCACCCACAATCTATCTCAGTCACTTTCTTATATTAGGTCTTGGAAGTTTAATGATTTTGGTCTCTTTGTGATCAACTCCTTAAGGCGCAAAGCATAAAATCCAACATGAAGTATTAGTGGAAAATCAAAACTCTCTACCATCACTAAGAAAAGATGATTTTTTTCCCAATGTAATCATCAGGTAAAGTAACACAATTTTCTCCATTCATTCATTCATTCATTCATTCAGTGTTTTGGGGATGTCTCCCATGATGAGACTAGGAAGAAGAATATGAAGATGAAAATCAAATGTCTATATGTGCCCAAGTTTTCAGGAGGAGCATTTGATCACTAGGACTTAGTTCTTTTTTTGTGAGATGTATATACATACAAATGGCATGTCCCAATTCTTATAAATTTATTTCACAAATGAAGTATTATAAGGATATTTTGTAGCATAGGTTGAAATGATCTGTATTAGCTTATTAGAACTAACTTTTAAAAAAATTGTTTTAGGCCAGGTGTGTTGGCATATTCCTGTAATCCCACTAGATTAGGAAACTGAGACAGGAGGATTGCAAATTCAAAGCCAGCTTCAGTTACGTAGCTAGGCCCTAAGAAACTTAGTCAGATTCTACCTCAATATAAAAAATAAAAAGTCTTGGGGATAAGTCTCAGTGGTTGAGTGCCCTGGATTAAATCCCTCGTATGCCCCCCAAAATTTAATATTGTCTTTTCTCAATGACAACACCGAAATGTATATTATAAAACAAAAAAAGAAAAATTGCATTCTTTCACATCATTTCAGTGACATGCAGTATCTTATCTGATTAATTTTAAACATTTGAGCCTTCAAAAACAAAGCTTTCTAGCACTCATTGAACAATATGTTTTAATTCCCTGGGTCCTCAAGCCATTGGATGACATTAACTTCACTTTCCTCAGGAAGTCTGCAGACCTACAACCTGGAGTAATGGAAAGAGGGAATGTACAGGTACCATGAATTTGAAATAATACTCAGGAATTCATCGATTTGTTTGTTCATCACCCTAAAATCCTTGTAAAATAGGTTGGGAGTGAATTTTTGTATCAGTAGTAGGAAAGTCTTAGACACTTTCCTGATAGTATTCTTCAAAGATAGGGACACAATTTGATGTAATTCTTAAGCACAACTAATATTCCTCCGCATAATGCCAGGAGAAATGTCAGAGAAATACTTTAGTCATTCTGCTATCTCCAATTATGAACCCACAACCAAGCATACCACTAAATGATGCACAACAAATATATATGATTAAAATTATGTAAATGCATTACAGCAGTATTATAAAGAAAGGTCTTGGAAATTTCCATGCTGATGTAACATTGCTGTTAGAAAGCATCCTGGGGAATGGGAACCATTCATAAAGATAGGCTCAGAGAAATCCTGAGGCCTGTCCCTTCCCAGCTGTGCCCCATTGTAATCATCTCTGGCACAGTAAGTCTAAGAAATCAGGGGAGAGAAACCATGTTCTGTTCCATCAGTGGGGTGATGTCAGAAACACTTCTCAGGTTAGGGTCTCAGGAGTGATGCTGCCAGTGTAGTACCTGAGTGTCCTATTGTACCAGGTGAAATGTTGTTCCTTCCTTACATACTGGAGAAATGAAGCTGGCCCAGACTGGGTAGTCTGTGTGTAATGATGTGTGAATAACAAGGAATTTAACATAAATTTCTGAAATAAGTCTCACTTGAAGAATCCACATCTGGCTTATAAGGAGGAAAAGCTAAGTGAGGAGATGAGTGAAACAGATCATATATGAGAAAGAGAAATGTCAAAAAATTTTCACATCTTCTTTTTGTTAGAGCTGGTAGTGAAGACTGGGGGGCCCTCATGGACAAGACTCCCTTTATAGCTACATCAAGGAAATAGTTATGTTAGCTATTGTGGCATCCTGCTATCACCCACATCATGGGCTGCTATATGATATATGCATCATCATCATGTTCCCCCAAACCAGTGAGAACTTCTCAGGCAGTGGACATGAGCTGGAGATTGGAACAGAAGTACAGAGAATTACAGGAAGAACACACCCCTCTTCAGACTCTACAGCAATCTTGGTTCTTATTACCTTCTGAGTGGGCAGATTCCAGGGTGAAGGAATGAAGGCAGTACACATCTGTTCTATCATCTGCAGTGTGAGCATCATCCTGCCTCTCTCTCAGGGATGAAATGACAGATAAATCTATTAGTCATTTGCCACTTAGCTTTGCATGTGCAGCCTCATATGCTTTGGATTGTCATTATCTCAAAGCTCACCTTCACCACTGTTGCCAATTTCCCCATCTCCCCTTCTATTCACTAAGGAAAAAGTGGACAAAGGATTTGTTTGCCTACTTACTTGAAGGATCCTGCTTCAAGCAAGTGGGTTTGGGACTGAAATCAATAAAGTCAGCACTCTCTGCATTTTGGCACTACTTGTGGTAAAAATCTATGATAAGCACTAAGGAGAAATATCTGGAAACTTAAAGAAGATAAAACCATCACCAAGCAGGTGTGAGTCCTGCAGGGAGATCTGCTGGGAAATACACAAATTCCAGCAATAGAAGGAGCAAAACCTGGGACAATATTTGGGACAATTATTTGTGACAAATTGAAGTGAGAATCATTGCTTGCTTTTTAACTTGTCAGGGTTGTAAAGTGCAGCTCAGGATTCACAATTACAGCTATGATATTTACATTACCACTATGTAAAATTTCATCTGAGAAAGCCACTAGAAGAAAAAGAGTTCTTTTAAAGTAAAGAGACAAGAAACCCCCGAGGTGCTTCTTTGCAGACCCCAAGAGGTCGTTACTGGAAAACCCAAGCAGTCCTGCAGGAAAGTCAGTCTATCTGATTGATGTGGTGATGTAGGTTTGAGACCTGCTTTCCTGCTAGAGAGCTTTCCCTTTCCTGTCTCATCTTGTACTTTGTGTCTTAGTGAAAAGGAAAGGAGTAGGTTCATATTTATCTGCTCATTCCGGTGACATGAAAAATCATGGGGAAATATCTGAAAGCTAAGAACAGTAACCAGGACAGGATGGGATTCAAGTGACCTAAAAATTCCTGTAAGCAAATTGAAATCAGACATTTTCATTGTGATAAAAATTGCAAAGGGAATGTTTTCTCAGTGACTAAATCTTAAAGGACTAAAGTACAGAAAGTTTTTTCTCAAAATTGTGAATTATATTCCTGGGTGATTTAGAGCCAGGAATGGGAAACTACCAGCATGTTCATTAGATTTTTTAAATGTTTAATGTATGTTCCAAGTTTGTCATTATGGACCTCTTATTTAACATTTCCTAGCTGATACAGTACAGGGTGAGGGGATTTTAATTTGTAAAAGTAATTTGGATGCAGACTTCATCACAAGATTTAAGTATATATTTTATAATAGTGTGAATTTTCCCTCTATGAAATGAGGTTTTGATGGTAGAATGTCCTTTCCTTCTGAAGATTACAAACCTTACAGATATTCAAACTATGGAAGTCACTTACATCAATAATAACTCATTTTTATTTATGAATATGACAGAGGCAAAATTATAACTAATAAAATTCTAAATTAAAACTTACAGCTTTCTTGAAAATATATATCCAATTAAATAATGTATAAAGTCTCTTGAATAGATACCATATGTAAGTTGTATCAGTAAAAGTCATTAAATTTAAAAAGTGGAAAATTAGAATTAATTCATAATCTCTATGCAAATCCTTGGCTAATTTTAGGAGATTCTAAATTAAAGATTCTAACATTCTTAGAAGGATTCTTAGACCTTCGATCTCCTCTGCAGCTAAGTGGAAACCTCACTAATAGGCTCAAATGTTCTCCTTCCAAGTGTTCCTAGGACCCACCAGCACTTTAATTCTGCCTCTGAGGAAATAGCAGCACTTACCCAGATGGCTGAGGCAGGGGAGGACTCCAAGCAGCTGAGAAGAAGCCAAACAGTTGTAAGTTTTAAGGAATGGTGGTTTGTAAGTCCTATATCTCCAGGCCTGCAATTTTAATGTCTGTAGAAAGGTGACAAGATCCCACTAGAAAACAGAATTGTGGCTTTCCCCGTGGAACATGTCACCCCTCTCTTAATTTTACTTTATTGTCTTGTGAATAACAGCAGTCCTGGGAGAGCTGGGTTCTAAACTTTTCTCTAAGTTCCCTGAATACCTCTGGAGAGGGATCTTGTTTGGCATTATGCCCCAGTCATGTTGAGAACTTCAATCACTCATTATTATCCTAAGATCAAATTAGTCCAAAATCATTCCACAGTTTATACAGCCTCTAGTGTGGGTTTAGGGATTCCTGGCACCTCCCATGGTGTCCAAGTGACTCTCTATGGTGTGTAATGGGTTCAACTTCTCTCATCTGCTCTCATATGGAGTGCCTGTTTTCAGAGTTGGGTTGATTCTGTGTGCACCCTTTTCAACCTGATAGTTGTGTGTTGCAAGCTCCAAGTAATATATTAAAATTAATCTAATATAAAATGGAAAATTAAAAAGTAGAGGCAGAGCTAAGGCCACAAGTTGAGGAGATGACAGACAGATTGAGCATAGAGGTGAGGCAGAACCTAATCTTGTGACTGCTCTAAGGAACCTGCATGATGCACCCTCTTCTTCACTAATAGAGGTGGGAAAAGACCTGCATTTTCTGTATGAGAAGACACGCAAAATTAATATCAGTCTCCTCTGTACCTAATAGGAAGTTTTATAAAACATTAAAGATAAAATGGAGCCCTGTGACCTGGAGTCAAAAGAAAGTACAATCATTAGAAGCAGACCCACCGCTGTTCCAGGTGTTGGAATCAGACGGTAGGTATTTATGACCACTATTATCAGTTTGTGGAGGGTTCATACAGGTATGATAACAAATAAAAAATGGTTATTTATAGAGATTTGGAAATTTGAACTCAATTGAAATATACACAAAGAAAACTGTAACATCTTAAGGCTAAAATTCCACATGGATGGGCCTGGGGAGGTTCAAAAACTGCAGAAGAAAGTTACAACACATGCCAAGGCATGAGAACTCCAAAGTCACATGAAAGAAAAATATAAAATAGGAGAAGAGCACTAGTTGAGCAAGCTTTCTAGCTTATGTGCAATTAGACTAGTCTCATCTGGGGAGGAGACAGCCCAGAGATTCTTGTTCTGTGAAAATGTTTGTCCCCACATGCACCCCAATCTTGGTCCAACCTCATCTCTGCCTTTGGTGTCCTGGACTCTGCCCTCCTCCATGGGATGGCATGGGCCATTGATCACCGGTGCCTCCTGGAATCCTTTCCCTCATGTACACTCTTTCCCTAGGAAGCTTCTGGGGTGAGCCATGGCTGAGAAATGACCTTTGTTCCCCTAACTTTTTGGAGTCTCCTTTTTTGTGAAACCATGAAGAACTCTTTGGAGAGGTAAAGAGGTGTAAGCAAGCACCCTTGTTGTATTGTGGACTCTGTGTGACTTTGGGCAGATGAATCCAATCTCTATCTACCTTTCCCTAATGTTTAATAGAAAAATGACTCCATCCCTAATTGTGAGGATTAGGGAGAGGTACACTAATACCTGTGCTGTAGCTCCAACCAGTTAAACAAGAACCTCTAAATATTAGGATTCAGTCTTGAGATTTATAAAAGTTTTCATGGAGGTTCTCAGATGTAGTGTCTAGTCTAGAATAAATGTTAATGGACCAAGCTCTGGGGTGGATCAGCATGCATGTGAATTCTGGCTACTTTTACATGTAGAGAGTCTTGACTAGGTTTTTAACCTCTCAGAAATTCTGTTTCCTCATCTGAAAGATGGGGCTGAATACCTAGGTCGTAGGTACTTGGTGCACAGTGAGTATTCCCTAAGCCAGTGAAGGACAGGCATTTTTTTTTTTTCACTTAACATATGGAATACACGGTGGTAGCTCCATGCCTGCCCCAGTATTCGCACTTCAAACAGATACCTGTGAGTGAGTAAGTTAAACTATTGTTTAGACATAAGCATGAGGAAATAATATCAGTTACTATGAATAAAACTCCTCTCTCTCTTTTGTATAACTTTAAAAGCTACATTTCTCATCCTGTTTTGCAGGTACTTGTAGCCATGATTATGTTTTGACCAATAATACTTACATGGAAGCCACATCTCATTGGTCTTTACCTTTTGGTTTCCATTTGAAAAAGTTAATTGGTGCATTATTGCTATTAATTGTGACATATGTTATGTGCTCATAACACAATTTGGTCAATTTAATTTCCCAGTACTGTTCATCTCTCTCCTTCCTCCACCAATCAGTTTCTACTCTACTTTTGTCCCTTCTATTTTTGTGAGATCCTTTAATTGTTTTTCTCTTTTTTTTTCCTCCCTATCTTCCATCAATGAGAGCCAACATTTGACTGTTGCCTCTCTGAGTCTGGCTTTTTCACTTAACATGATATTCTCCACTTTCATCCATTTTCCTGCAAATGGCAAAATTTTGTCCTTCTTTCTGGCTATCTAGAAATTCATTGTGTACATATGTTACAATGTTCATATGTTACATATGTTCACTTTTTGATGAACTCTTAGACTTCTTCCATTACTGGGCTATTGTCAATAACAGTGCTATTAAAATGGTTGTGCATGTATTTCTATAATATGCTGACTTAAGTTGTATTGGATAAGTACTAGTAGGGATGTAGTGGGGTTATATTGTAATTCCATTTCCAGTCTTTTGAGGAACAACTATGGTGTTTTCCACAGTGATCATACTAATTGACAACCCAACAATGAGTGTATAATATTTTCTTTTATCTGCATCTTTGCCAGCAGTGATTATTATTTTTATTAATATGATTGACACTGTAATAGAAATGAAAGCTCAATGGAGTTTTGACTTGAATTTCCCTGAGTGCTAAATATGTTGAACATTTTTTTCACATATTTGTTGACAATTTATATTTCTTTTTTTTATGCAATGCATTTTTCATTCATTTGCCCATTTATTTACTGGGTATGGGAGGAGGTTTCATTAAGGTTTTTTAGTTCTTCATATATTCTGTATATTAATCCTCTGCTATAAGAGTACCTGGAATATTTTTTCTCCAACTCTGTAGGCTCTTTTCACAGTCTTAATTATTCTTTTTTTTTTTTTTTTTGCTGTGCAGAAAATTAATAATTCAAAGTCATCCCACTTACTGATTCTCGGTTTTATTTCTTGAGTTTTAGCAGTCTTACTGAGGAAGTTCTTACCCATGCCAGTCTGTTGGAGTTGATGTTATTTTTCTAATCTAGCAGCTCCACTCTTTCTGGTCTAATTTCTAGGTCTTCAGTGCACTTTGAGATGATTTTGTGAATGCAGGGTGAGAAATAGGCATCAAGTTTTACTCTTCTGCATATGGATATCCAGTTTTCCCAACACCATTTGTTAAAAAGCTTGTCCTTTCTCCAGTGAAGAATTTTGGCATCTTGGTCCAGGATCCAATGACTGTAACTGTGTGCATTAGTCTCTGCCTTTGATTCTTTTCCTATGGTCTTCCTGTCTGTTTTGGTGCCAGTACCATGCTGGTTTAATTGCTATAGCTCTGTAGCATAAGTTGAGATCAGCCACTGTGATGCCTCCAGCATTGCTCTCATTGGTCAGTGTTGCTGGTAGCTCGTCTAGGTCTTTTATTCTTTCCTATGATAGGAATGTATTTTTTCAGTTTTTAAAGAATGTCACTGGTATTTTGATGGAGGTCATACTGGCTCTGTATATCAGTTTTGAATATATGGCCTTTATAACAATATTTATTCTGCCTAACAAAAATGCTGGGGTTCATTCCATCTCCTAGGGTCTTCCTCTCTCATCAGTGTTCCATAAGTTTGGTTACAAATGTCTTTAACTTTTTGGTTGGATATATTTTTAGAGTTTTTTTTAAGGATAATGTGTATGGTATTTTTTCCCTCTTTTCTTTTTCAGTGGACTCATTATTGATATCTACAAATGATATAGAATTTTGTATGTTTATCTAGTATCATTCTTATTGTGCAACTTGTCAGTTCCTGATGTCTTCTAGTGGACCATTTTCATTCTTATATAGGATCATATGATCTGCAAACTGATCATTTGACTTCTTCCCTTCTTACTGATTTACTTCCCTTCTTACTTATCCTTTTGTATCCTCCTCTTGCCTCGATGCTGTGGCTAAAATTTCATGTGCTGCATCAAAAAGGAACAGAGAGAATAGGCATCCTTCTCTTGTTCCTAATTTAGAAGAAATGTTTTCAGTTTTCTCCTGCTTGATGTGATGTTGGCTTTGGGTTTGTCCTAGGTAGCCTTCATGATGTTGAGATCAGTTTCTATTGAGCTTAATTTCTTCAGAGTTTTTATTACAAAATGGCACTAAAATTTTGCAAGGCATGTCCTGCATCTATTGGGATGGTCTTGTAATTTTGTTCTTAATTCTAGTCATATGGTGAATTATATTTATTTATTTGCATATGTTGAACCATGTTTGCACCTGGGTAGGAAACCAAGTTCATCATGATATACAATCTTCTTAATAAGTTTTTTAATATGATTTGCTAATATTATATGAAATTTCTTTTAAATGATTGTGTTTACTATTACTTTTTAATGGGGCTAGTAGGAAATCTAAAATTGCACATGTGGTTTGCTTTGTATTTCTGGTGGATATTGATGATCTAGAGGATTGATCTGGTTCAGGATTGACTTTTTTATTAATTCTTATTTACTTTTTTTTAAAAAAATTAACATTGATTCATTGAACACAAATGGAGTACAGCTATTGTTTCTCTGGTTGTACACAAAGTAGAGACACATGATCTGTGCATTCATACATGTACACAGGGCAAAGATGTCTGTCATATATTCTGATATTATTACCCCCCTACTCTGACCCCACCCCTTTCCCTCTATGCTATCTATCCTTCCTCCATTCTTGCCACCTTTCCCCCCTGCATTATACATCATCATTCACTTACCAGAGAGACCATTCGGCCATTGGATTTTGGGGATTGGCTAAACTAATTTAGCATAAAAGTCTCCAACATCATACATTTACCTGCAAATGCCATAATTTTATTCTTCTTTATGGCTGAGTAATATTCCATTGTGAATATATACCACAGTTTCTTTATCCATTCATCTACTGAAGGGCATTTAGGTTGGTTCCACAATCTAGCTATTGTGAATTGAGGAGCTATGAACATTGATGGGGCTGCATCACTGTAGTAATCCGATTTTAAGTCCTTTGGGTATAGGCTAAGGAGAAGGATAGCTGGGTCAAATGGTGGATCCATTCCAAATTATCTAAGGAATCTCCATGCCACTTTCCAGAGTGGCTGCACCAGCTTGCAATCCCACCAGCAATGTATGAGTGTACCCTTTTCCACACATTCTTGCCAACACCTGTCATTCCTGTATTCTTAATAAAAGACATTCTAATTGGGGCAAGATGAAATCTTAAGGTGGTTTTGATTTGCATTTCTCTTATAACTAGGGATTTTGAACATTTTTCCATAAATCTGTTGATTGCTTGTAGATCTTCCTCTGAAAATGTCTGTTCCTTTCCTTGGTCTATTTATTGTTTGAGTTATTAGTGCTCTTGGTGTAAAGATTTTTGAGTACTTTGTAGATTCTGGAGATTAGTGCTCTATCTGAACTGTGTGTGGCAAAGATTTTCTCCCATCTGAAGGCTCTCTCTTCAAATTCCTGATTGTTTCCTACCCTGATAAAAGGCTTTTTTAGCTGGATTCTATCCCAAACATTGATTCCTGCTTTTATTTCTTGCCCTTTGGGAGTCACGTTAAGGAAATCTGGTCCTAGGCCAAAACGATGGAGATTTCGACCTATTTTCATTCCTATTAGGTGCAGAGTCTCTGGTCTGATTTCTAGGTCCTTGATCCATTCTGAGTTGAGTTTTGTGCAGGGTGAGAGATATGGGTTTAGTTTCATTTTGCTGCATATGGATTTCCAGTTTTCCCAGCACCATTTATTGAAGAGGCTATCTTTTCTCCACTGTATGTTTTTAGCTCCCTTGTCAAGTATGAGATACCTGTATTTATGTGGGTTTGTCTCTGTGTCCTCTATTCTGTACCATTGATCTACCTGTCTATTTTGGTGCCAATATTATGCTGTTTTGTTACTATTGCTCTGTAGTATATTTGAAGGTCTGGTATTGTGATACCCCCTGCATTGCTCTTCTGGCTAAGAACTGTTTCAACTATTCTGGGTCTTTTATTCTTCCAAATGAATTTTATGATTGCTTGCTCTAATTCTATGAGAACTGTCATTGGGATTTTAATTGGAATTGTATTGAATTTATATAGTGCTTTTGGTAGTATGGCCATTTTGACAATGTTATTTCTGCCTATCCAAGAACATGGAAGATCTTTCCATCTTCTCAGACTTTCTTTAATTTTTTTTTAGATTTCTATAGTTCTCATTGTAGAGGTCTTTCACCTCTTTTGTTAGATTGATTCCCAAGTATTTTATTTTTCTTGCAGCTATTGTGAATGGTATAGTTTTCCTAATTTCTCTCTCAGAGGATGCATCACTTACAAACAATAATGCATTATATTTATGAGCATTAATTTTATATCCTGCTACTTTACTGAATTCATTTACAAGTTCCAGAAGTTTTCTGGTGGAATTTTTAGGATCTTCTAAATAGAGAATCATGTCATCAGCAAATATGGTAGTTTGAGCTCTTCTTTTCCTATTCACATTAGTCTAATTTCTTTGGTCTGTCTAATTGCTCTGGCTAGAGTTTCACGAGTAATGTTAAACAGAAGTGGAGAAAGAGGGCATCCCTGCCTTGTTCCAGTTCTCATGGGGAAATGCTTTCAATTTCTCTCCATTTAGAATGATGTTAGCTGTGGGCTTAGCATAGATAGGCTTTACAATGTTAACGAATACTATCCCTATATTTTCTAGCATTTTGAACATGAAGGGGTGCTGTATTGAAATAATCATGTGGCTCTTCTTTCCTATTGAAATAATCATGTGGCTCTTCTTTCCCTGGCAGAGAGTGACCATCTGAGGCTGCCTGATTCCTCAGATTGGAGCACTGTTCTCCTGGCACCATTTTGTGGTGGCTCCTGGAGAGCTCCAGCCCATGGCGGCTGGAATCCCCAGCTTCAGTGGGGATCTTAGGCCAGTCTGTACCATGCTACAGCTTCCCAGGCAGAGAGTGACCTTCTGCAGCTGCCTGATTCCTCAGAGTGGAGATCTTGTCTCCCAGCCCCATTTTGTGGCGGCTACTGGAGAGTTCCGGCCTGGGGCGGCTGGAATCCCCAGCTCCAGCAGGGATCTTAGGTCCTTCAGTGCCACCCTACAGTGTCCCCGTGAGAGAGCAATCACCTGCCACTGCCTGAGCTGGCAGCACGGAGTTCAGGCCTGCCTGGACTATCAAGCCCAGTGTCTCCAGCACTGAGCACACTTCTGCACCCCAACCTAACCTAGATCTAGTGCCCAGGCCCACATCCTGACCCGGTGTCTAGCACCTATGCTTCATCTGATTGTCTATCAACACCAGGCTGACTCTGCCCAGAGTCATTGATCATTCCCAACCTGGAGGCAAAAGCACCCTTCTTGGGTCACCACTTGATCAAGCACCTCTCAAACATCAGGTAATTGAAAAATAAGAGGTTTGAACTGCACAGTATATTTTTATCACAGAACGTTTTCTAAATTAATTGTAATACAATGATTATTCCTAATATATCCACTATATTCCTATCTTCTTCTTCTTATGATGCTTATCAGTCTATCTCCCTCTTATATATCTGTTTCATTGCAGAATCACTTTCTCCTCATGCTAACAACCTATTTCTTTTAATTCCACTTCCACTATTCAAAAGACATAGTATAACTATAGACTCACTTCTTATCTCATTAGTGTTTTGTACAATACCCCTCCTCATTCTCCCTGTCCAACATTAGGATTTGCAGTCCTTATTGCAAACTTACTGGCTATGCTGTAGATAATAATTTCAACTCATATCTCTTTATTAAGACAACACTGTTAATATCTTAATAGGGACTATTTAGGTTAAGGACACATATTGTTTATATGGTTTGCTGCCAATATTGATTCCTCAGTTCAAGGGGAGGTAGTGAAAATAGGCAGGAACTCTATAAGTCTTTAAGGGGAAACTGCAATACCTGGATTCGCATAACTAGAGGGGAAGTTACACTAGCAACATGAGAAAAAATGGGAAGAAAACGTCCCAAACAAACCCAGATACTATACTAAAAGTACCCAGTGACAACAAGGCAGAAGCATTGTCAGAAAGAGAGTTGTACATAATTAAAATGATG
>JAJEJO010005247.1:0-53986 GCA_020662805.1 Glaucomys volans
AATTATAATACTGCAAAAAGTAATATAATTGGTTTTTGTTTTTTCTACTATAGTGTCTTCAGGTAGCAAATGGTCTTATGAATATTGACATTTTGTCAGCACATTTAATTGGGGGTTTCAAAATGACATCCAACAATTATCAAGAGGAAAAGAGGTACTTTTGCTTAACCAAATAAATTCCTCCTACAAAAGTACCATCTGATTTTGGACTGGCTTAAATGTGTATAAAATAATAAGCAAAGTGAAAATGTTAGTCAATCAATACCTAAAGAACCATTCTGCTTTCTGTGTGTGTGTCACTGACAGACTTGATTATATGGATTAAATAATTTTCTCATTTTTGAGGAGTCTAGAATAGATACTGTCCCTTTGCTCATTCTAAACATTTTATCTTTATCTTTTAAGATGATATTAACTTTTGAAATAACCCACTTCCCCAAATCCTCTCTTTCTCTCACAAAAACTAAATGAACAATGACTGTGTGTTAGATACTGGGCAAGGTGTGAGAGATACAAAGATGAATAAAATGTTTTACCACCTAGAGGATTTCATGCTCCAGTGCCATAAACAGGCAGGTAAATAATGATAATGCAATGGAGAAAGTGTAAGTACATAAGGTATACGAATGTGATACAAAAAGTTGAGCCAAAACAATTTATAAGAAGAGTTTGTAATTTAATAATACTAAGCAAAGTTGGGCTATGACATCCAAATCACATAACCTTCCTCACATTCAAGGATTAGCATCACAAATCTTCAAAACATTTCTCAATGTAACTGAAAAGTCTATTAGTATGAGCACAAAATCAAGGACTATGCCTTTCAGAAATAAAACTATTGGAAAGTGAATTTTTAAAACTACTCCCAAGTGCAGAGACTAAATTGTTTCAAGTATTCTATTTCAAGTTGAATGCTATTTTCCCCAGAGTGAACCCATTAATTTTCATTGTTTTATTAGATATTAATAGCTCATTAGATGTTCAAGTAAAACATTTCCTATGGAACATTAAGTTTTCAGTTTAAAAAAAGTGAATTTTGCTTCAAGAAAAATGAAAAATAGTATTATAGAAAATCATATGCACACACAATATTCCCCAAAAGTGCCACTTCATCATCAGTGTCAAAAATAAAAATTGAATTTCCATATATTGAATTTACAGACTATTTCTTAGCTACTATTTTGCTTTTCATACAAAATTACTAAATATTTTAAACTATTTGCATTAAATTATACCATGATTGGCATGTATTTAAGTGACTCACAATAGCAGGCCATTTGGCAAGTCTCAATTCACTTAAAGAACTTGTCAAAAAATGTGTTCATTTAACCAGTGGCTTCTATAACCAGCTAATGTTTCCGTAAATATAAAGCATTTCCCAATATTTCTTAATGTAGGCTATAAGACTATTAGGAAAATGCTATATAATGACATTTTAAAATATTCAATTTGAAAAAAGACACCCAGCAACCTATCTATCCATTTCTTCCTGGTTGAGCATCAACTATGTGTCAGGCACTGCACAAGGCACTAAAAACCTCTGGTATATAAGACAGACACACTTCCTGATTTAAGGACCTTACAGTCTTTGACAAAAACAATTAATAACTTAGGAACTAAATTTCCTAAATTATAATACATTCAATGAAAGAAATATATAGGAATATTAGTCTTTTAGTAGAAAGACATGTAGGTTTCAGGGACGTTTCCAGTGCTCCAAAAATGATTAACAAATACATTGAGACTTGAAGGATAAGAAGGAGTTCGTCACAAAAATAATGGAGGTAAGTTGGCTGAAAAAGTAAGAAAGAGGAAGGCAGTGAGCGATGACTTGGAAAGGCAGTCAGAGATGCTATATTAACACTCATGGGTGGACTTTTTATTTCTTCTATTTGTTTAGACAAACTTAATATTTCTCCTATTTCTTCTACACACTTAAATAGAGAAGGAATACTGGGATTTGTGGTCAGTGACTGGCAAAACTTGTTTCAAATCCTAGGGTGATACACGTGCTATGCAAGACTACTTCAAAGAAATCACTTAAACTTTCTGGATCTTATTTTTCTCAACTATAAAATAGTAATAACTTTCTATAGGTGAAGGCATTAAATGAAATAAAATGTGAGCAACCTAATACAAATTCTGGCCTAAAGAAAGTACAGTAACCTCTATTCCCTCCTTTTCCAGGTAATTATAAGAGGTTTTAATCATCAATGGACTATTGATATGCATGTAGGTCACATGAATACTCTTTTGAAACAGTGCTTTCTCAAAATCAATAAGTGGAATGGCATCAAATTTAAAAGTTTCTTCATAGCAAAGAAATAATAGTGCAAAGAGAAATCTACAGATGGGAGAAAATCTTTGCTACCTGCTCCTCAGAGCATTAATATCCAGGATATGCAAAGAACAAAAAAAGTAACACCAAAAAAACCCCCCAATAAATGGGCAAAAGAACTAAAAAGACACTACTTAAAATAAGAAATACAAATTGTAGACAAATATTTTTTAAATTATTCAACATCTCTAGAAATTAGGGAAATGCAAATTAAACTACATTGAGATTTTATCACACTCCAGTCAGAATGGCAATTAACAAGAATACAAGAAATGATAAATGTTGGTGAGGATGTAAAAAGTACACTCACATATTGCTGGTGGGACTGCAATTTGGTGCAACCCCTCTGGAAAGTAGTAAGGAGATTCCTCAAAAGACTACAAATGGAACCAGCATTTGTCCCAGGTAACCTACCCTTCAATATGTATCCAAAAGATTTAAAATCAGCACACTACAGTGACACAGTCACATCAATGTTGGAGCCAAACTAGGTGCCCGTTAACAGATGAATGAATGTAGAAAATGTGATGCACACACACTCACACACACACACACACACACTGATGGAGTATTACGCACCATAAAGAATGACTTTCTATGATATTTGACACTAAATGGATGGAAATGGAGACTATCATGCTAAGTGAAACAAGCCAATCCTAAAAAGTCAAAGTTCAAATGTTTTCTCTGATATGCAGAAATCCAACAGGGATTAAAAAATCAGAAGAAATACCAGTGGAGTGGATGAAGGGGAATGAAGGCAAGCAGGGAATGATGGGATAGAGGACAGTGGAATGAATCTGACCTAACTTTCCTATGTACATGTATACCACAGTGAATTTCACCATCATGTATATCCACAATACAATAATAATAAAAAAAACTGTAAGTAAATAGCAGAAAGATCAGTAGAGGGAGGAGAACAGGGAGAGAGAGGAAGGGAGTGAAAGGGGAAGTACTGAGAACTGAATTAGAAAAAATTATATTTGAGGCTTCTATAATTATGTCAAAGTTAATCCCAATGTTATGTAAAATTAAAAGGAACCAATAAAAAAGAAACAAAAAAGGGTCATAAGTATCATATTCAATAATCTCTCAATCACACCCTCAGCCACTGATCAGCAGTTGTGATTGTAGTTCATCCCCGAGTTGCCCTGTTAGTCTGCATAAGGTTGCCAGTGGGGATGAATGTAAAATCATGCTTTTGTTCCCTGAATAAAATTACAATCTTAGTATAATGGTCCAAATGAGATGAAAACAATCTTTTGAACCTAGGTATAACCAATATATAAAAATAGTAAATAATTGGGTTGTAGAAGTTAAACAAATATCATTTTATTGAACTGACTTAAAATCTTTTTAACCATAATCCTTACCCTAACTCTATGATAAAACACATTCTTAGATTTCTAGAAATACTGAATATTGGAATTGAGAGAGAAATTGAAAGTAATTTAATTCACCTTGAAGTCAAGTTTAACCTCTGCTCCCTCTAACATACATAAACGCACAGATGCATACACATGCTCAAATGGATAATACTTTAAATTGAGGCTGTCTATGTAGATATATGGAAATACTGTTCATTTTATATAAAGAATAATTATTGAATACAGTAAATTCTACAAACCATAGAAGAAGCTTTATTGCAATATAAATCCCACACAAATAACCTGGTCAAATGTGTTTTGTTTCTTTCCAATGTGTTTGACTATCATTATCATGGGAGACCCTATTGGATACAGGAACTTGTTCTGGATAGGTATTGAAGTCTACCAGAGAGCTTCTGGGAAAGTCTTTCTTATTTTTTAAAATGAATGAAACAGGAAGGAATAGCTTTCACTGGCTTTTGTCTGTATCTTATGATGTGAGGATATAATTCTTAGAGCTTCTGCAGCTCTCTGGTGAGGGAGGAGGAAAGGTCAAATATTAAAAGTTAACAGATTGACACTGTTAGAAGAAAGAAGTGTCTTCTTTAACTAATTAACCCTATAACCACCTCATCTTCTCATTTCTGAATATACATAGTAGGAAATGAAATATTAAAAGCAGTGGAATTTTGTGTTTAAGAACCCTCACCAACACAACACTGGCATCTTTTTAAAATTTCTTCCAGTTGAGTTTTTCCCTTCTCTTTTTTAATTGTACATGTTCATGGGGGACATAATAATGTTTCAGTTCATGTATATAATACATAATGATCGGATCAGGGTAACTGGCATATCCATCATCTCAAACATCATCTCGTGTATGTGTGTGTGTGTGTGTGTGTGTGTGTGTGTGTAATATTCAAAGTCCTTTCTGTAAGCTATTTTGATAATTCTTCACTTAAATCCTTAGCCCTCACATCTTTAGCAAGCTTTAAACTATACTCAACTACTACTGAAGACTTCATTGAGCTATTATCAGGGACCTTGAACATATCCTGTCTAAAAGTAAACTCAATTTCCCTTCTTCAACTACACCCCACTCCCCAAAACGCTGTGTATCTTCCTTGGTCTATAATATCCCATTGCTCAAATACAAATTCTAGAATCATTCCTTAATAATTTCCTTTCCCTCAAACTCTATAAGTAACTACTGGCGTCTTTATCACCAAAGGGTTTCTAAAATATGGCTAGTGTTTACGATTCCATTGTAATCACCCTAGTTGAAGCTGTTTCCTACTTATATTATTATAATAGCTTCCAAATCAGTCTTTGCTTCCATTTTATACTTGCACTCCCATTCTTCATGTAGGAGGCAGTACTCTACGTAGGACACCTGCTTAACTCTCTAGCAGCATTGTATGTAAAGTAAAATCTAGGAGTTAGGGATATAGCTCAGTTGGTAGAGTGCTTGCCCCACAAGCACAAGGCCCTAGGTTTAATCCCCAGTGTCATGAAGGAAAGGAAAGGAAAGGAAAGGAAAGAAAATCTAGACCTCTACAGTGACCTAGAAAGCAGTACTGCATCACCTGTTCCCTCCCACTTGTGTAGTCTCATCTTGTACAGTTCAACTTGCTCAGGCTCCAAACACATTGATCTTCCCTCTAATTCTTGAATAAACTGCACTACGTCTTTCCTTTGGACCATGATTTTGTATGGTTACTTTTTCTTATCATGGACATCTCAGTTGTGAAGAGTTCCCTAACTTTATGCATTTCTATTAGTTCTTCTAATCAATTGTTTTGGAAGTTTACATATGTCTTCCTTTGTTCAACTGTAAGCTTCATTATAGCAGATTTCCTTGGTCTTGCCTACCACAATATCCTCAGGAACTAGTATTATTCTAACGAGCTCTCAATAGGTATTTCTTGACTGTTTGAATAAACTCCTTTCTATATAGAGATATGGGACTCAAATAATTTTGATGTTCTGTATGCTTCCTAAATAATAAGAATTTACATGCATTATCTGTAATCCTCATAAAAGCTGGAGAAGTTAAATATCATTTCCATTTCCCTATGAAGAAACTGAGGATTGGTGACACTGAGGAACAGACCTTTGTCATGCATATAAAATTACAAGAGCCAGGTTCAAACTCAGCTCTGTCTGATATCATGTGTTATGGTTTGGATGTGAGGTGTCGCCCAAAAGCTCATGTGTGAGACAGTGCAAGATGGTCTGGAGAAGCTGGGTTATGAGAGCATTAATCCCAATGAGTGAATTAATCACCTAATGGGATTGAGTAGTAACTGAAGGTAGGGGGGTGTGGCTGGAGGAGGTGAAGCATTGTGGGGGGTACAAATTTGTACTTGGTGAGTGAAGTCTCTCTCTGCTTCCTGATCATCATGTGAGCTGCTTCCCTCTACCATTCTCTTCCACCATGCTGTTCTGCCTCACCTCGAGCCCCAAGGAATGGAGTCAGCTGTCTATGGACTGAGATCTCTGAAAACATGAGTTCTCAAATAAACCTTTCCTCCTTTATGATTGTTCTGGTCAGATATTTAATTTGCGGCAGCAAAAAAGCTGACTAAAACATAGAGTTAGAAAGGCACAGAACTGATTAAAAAGTAATCTTCAAAACAGTTTCACCATTCTGCTTCCCAGATTGTTTATGAAAACTTTGATAAACATACCAACTATCTTTGTAGCTGTTCCAAGTACAGCTTTATCCTATAGGGGATGCATTCCAATACCTGTAGTGGATGCCTGCAGTCTATATATACCATGTTTTTTCCTATACATCTATACCTATTTTAAAGTCTAATACGTAAACTAAGCAAAATAAGACAAACAATAATAACACAGAACATTAAAACAATGCCATGCAATAAAAGTTATGTGAATGTGATCTCTTTCTTTCCTCAAAATATTCTACTGTAGTCCCCTTTTTATTATAATGATGAGAGACAATACAATGTCTTCTTGATGAACGGAGTGAGGTGAAAGATGCAGGAGTTGTCACTGTGATGTAGTGTTTTGTCACCATATAAGGGCTACTTGAATGCAGGCACTGTAATACTTTGACAGTAGACTGGACAACCAAGGCAGCTACTAAAAACTAATGGGTGGTTAGTACACACAGTGTGGGTACATCGGACAAAGAGGTAATTCAAGTCCCATGCTGGATGGAAAGGTATGGTGCAAGATTTCATCTGATACTCAAAACAGTGCTGAATTTAAAACTATGAATTGTTATTCTGGAACTTTCCATTTAATATTTTTGGATGTAGGTAAGTAAACTGCAGAAAGTGAAACTAAGAATTAAGAATTAAGGAGAGACTACTGTATTTTGAAAATACTTAGGATTTCTTGTGGTATATTTCCTAAATCTCATGAGGATACAAAAACAGGAGAGGAAAAAAGGTGTAATGAAAAAATGTTCCACGAATCAGCCTCTGAGCAACTAACATTTAATATTCTTAGAATGACTGCTTGTAGGTCCTAAAAAAAAAACTCATGTAAAGAGGATTGACTACCAGGTTCCCCAAGGGTTTTCTTAATTCTTTCATAACTACTAACACATAAGTTTATATTCCAGAGAAAAATAACTTCTCTTAGAAAAATTTCTAAGTCTCTGCAGTGCCAGGTCCATGGAGGACTCTTGGGGCACTTGGGAATGATGAGTTCAAACTCAAGATTCTGAAAGCAAAATCCAAGTATGCCATTAAGTCTAATATAAAACTCTGATGTATTAAAGGAAAAAATTAATTTGTATTTAAATACATAAAAAATAAAATATTCGAGTCAATGATCTCACAGAGCTAGTATGTGGCAACTGTACTGTTCAGTCAAAAATATGTTAAATGTTTAAAAATTGTAATTTTTCATACTGTTCAAGCACTACTTAGAAAATTTAAATTTATAAACTTCTACTGCTTATAGAAAGAATTTTCTAAGATATTATTTTACTTACTTGGGACTGTGATATTATTTTGTTTCCCTGAATGTATGTGGCCTGAATCATTGTTAGGACTCAATATCTTATAATTAATTTGTATTACATATTTCACACAGATGCAAGCAGTATAATAAGTACTCAGTAATCTCAATAATATACTGATTCTGGAAAGCTGTATAGAAAACTTGGTAGCATACTTGGTTTTTAGCTCAGAAATTAGCATTACAACACTAGAGATATTTCAGTCACAATCAAGGTTACGATAAGGATATCATTATAATTTAATCTGCTTTGGAGATGATCAGTGCAACCAGAAAAGAGAAAAGAAGTATAAAAGTTGTAAAAGTGTTAAATCCATTTCTTTTTCTTAAAAACTTCAACAGAATCAATAGAAAGAATGTAACAAACATTCAGTTCACTGTATAGCTCAGTGAGAACTTCTATAAGTTGAGCAAAATCAATGGTGAATAAACAATAAAACAATGGATTATTTAAGATGAATTTAAAATTCTGTATCTCTATTTTTTAATAATCTCCCTTAATTTCAAGAAAGATTAAAGAAAGAATATTACCCACTCGATGCATTTCCAGGAAGAGTAAATTGATATTAAGTAAACATTCACATTCAAATGATAAATTCAATGCCAAGACAAAGTACAACAGATTTTCAGCAGATATCTTTTCTAGATTACACTTCTCTAAAGAAAACAATGAGATTTTGAAGTAAGAAAATCTCATATTTAAAGTTCATTTGGCCCACTCTTTCTCCTGTACAGATGGATAAGTCCTTCCAAGATGATTGACTTCCCCAAGGTCTTACAACTAACTGATGGTCAAGATAAAATCAGAATTTGTTTCCTATATTGGAGTCTAGAACTGTCTGCCACAGTGAGTCAATACTATGATTAATCAGTATTGCTTTAAATCAAGTAATGATAAAAACGGCATGTACAGCAAATGTGGTAAATGCAGGTGTGAGTGTATACTATAAGTGAAATATTGGAAAATAACTGTTTTCTTATCTGAAACATCTACATGATAGCAGCAGAAAAATGCATAGACTTTGATATCAGATGAACCTATTTAAAATCTGCTTTAGCATATACTATTGGTACAACCTTAGCAAAGGTACATGGTCTTTCAGTCTGTTTCCTTAGCTATAAAACAAAAAATAAATAAATAAATAAGGATGAATCCAACCTCAAAATTGGTTTGAACTTTAAGTTTAAACAAAGAAAACATGTAAATCTGTATGCAAAATATGCTAGTAAAATGTAACACTTTATACTCAAAACAGTGTTCAGTGTTATTATAAAATTTAAAACCTATTTCCAAGAACTGTAGTTCAAAGCTGAATTCAGATGCCCAAGGTTGGAGAAGCTAATTTTTCCTCTAACTAGAATAAGCATGACCATTTTTGCTTCCTATTCTAAACTATAATTTTATTATTGCCATATAATTGAAAATTATTATACTTTCCAGAATTACTTAAACTTGTAATACATAAATGTTTCCTATTTTTTAACTGTAAATCTCTGTCTACCATGTGCTAGGTTGTTATAGCAGATGAGCAAACAGTTATGGCAACAATGTATCTTTAGGAATCTTAAATTCCATTAGGGAGAAATAGGCAATAAATATTCACTGATAACTACTTTCATATTTTTATACAGTAGAAAGACAGGATGAAGAGACTGTGGCAATACACTTTTTCTTAGGCATAGTAGTCAGAGAAGCCCTTCTGTGAAGGAGGTAACATTTCAGCCGAGACTTGAATGATCTGAAGGATCCAGTCATGTACTAATTCATCAGAAGAAAATGTACAGGCACAGGGAAAAAAGGGCTAAGGCACTGAGGCAGAGACCAGCTCTGTATCTATGAATATCAGAAAGGATGGGGCACCTGACATGAGATGAAGTGTTAGATGTGACCACGCCTTCCAACACTGGTTATTTAATTTGCATTGAGAAGCCTTCTTGGAAGGTTTATGAATTTAAGTGATATGATTTGACTTTGAGTTTTAAGTTTATTCTGGCTGTAGAACAGAGAATCAAGGGTAGAAGTTAGGTAAGAATACAAATACAGAAACAAGGAAGCAGACTATGGCAATACTCAGAGATCAGGAATGATGGTAATAAGGATTGTGGAAGTAGTGAAATGCAGAAAGTGTGATATGCTTTGGAATTAGGGCAGACAGATTGATGTGAGGAATAAAAAGTAAAGTAATTGGAATGATTCCTCTGCTTTTGAATCTCCAAATTGGTGGGACTGAGTTGAGAAAGACTAGGAGAGAAGTAGATTTGATGAGGGTAGGGAAGCATCAAGAAATAATTTTGGCAACATTAAGTTTGAGCTGATCTTTAGGTAGCCAATGGGAACATCAGGTAAACCTCTGAATATATAAATTTAGACTTTTAGGGGAAGAGTTCAGGGATGGTATTACAAATTTGGAAGTCCCGAACATATTATGAGACTATACCTCGTCATCCAGATGCATATGAAAATAGAGAGGGGCCCCAAGGACCAATTTCCTAGGAACAGTACTTTCCACTGGTGAAAAATTCAGTTAAGACTGAGAAGGAATAAAATCAAGATGCCATGGAGATCACAGAAATCAAGAAAAGAAAAAAATATCCAAGAAAGAGGGAATGATCAATGTTGTTTTAAGTGATGTTGACAGATCGAGGGTGATTCGGACAAAGATGTAAATACTGGGTTTGATGAGAAAGACTGTAAGTGATATTAATAAGAGCCATTTCAGTGGAGTATCAGGAACCAAAGCCTAGCTGAAAGAGTTAAAGAGGGAAAGGGAGCTGCATTTTCCAAAATATTTATAATGGACATCTATTACTTGCATACCGAGAACAAAAATCATACATTTTAAAGTGCAGCTTAATACCTTATTAAATAAACCATAGATAAGGAACAATATGAAAAAATAATTAGAATAAATTAATATTGTCTGGTTACTGATGGAAAACACTAATGCTAAATAAAGTTTATATACTGTATTTACAAATTACTGTAGTATACATCTTAGAAGAATGATTTAGGAACACATTTTGGTGCACAGATACAGTCAATAATATTTGATTTTCATTATTGGAAAAGCTAATACTAAGCCAAAATCAAGAAATGTAAATCTTGATTCCCACAGTAAGGGAAATAATTGACATAATGAAAATCTTTTATATTCCTAATTCTTATCCTACACAAATATTAACTATATGACAAAAATCCAAGTATCACTAAATTATAGAGCTACGATTTAAGTGAACAGAAAAAAAAATTCTAGATTTTTTTCAAATGATCATTTGTATGACATTAGCCAACTAGCCATTCGGTTACTAGAATGGTATTTTCACTGTATATTTAGATGGGATAATAACCTGTTTTTTTGAGAACATAAAGTAGAAAATTATGAACCATTAACATACATATTAATTTTATGAACATGTGAATAAAACAAAATCTTACCATTATACTTTTCCCTATGAAACATACCAGAATCTTCTTTAAGCTAGGCCTGTGATAATGACAGGTTAAACATATCATTCTTAATAAAATAGTTTTTACTTTATTTAGTTTAATATATGGTAGATGCATGTTCAAGAAGGAAGATACACTTTCAAAAGGAAAATGCTGATGTTATCTTGGTTATAGCTTGCTGCTGAAACGACTTAGTTCTTTCTTTTCCACACAGTATTAGTATAGGCCTTGCTTTTCTTTTCTTTTTTTTTTACACATATATATAGATATAGATTTATTTATAAAACCCCACCTCCCACCTCTACGGTGAGAGGAGCTGGGGAAAGTAGAAGAGGTGGATAAAAGGGCCCAGAACGAGTGAAAGGAGTGGAGAGATGGCTGCAAAGGAGGGAAAGGACCCCTTTGCTCAAGTTAAGGGGGGGCCACAGGTGCTCTGTTGACAGTCATCTTCCGCCTCCTGCTGGTGGAGGGTGGTGTCTGCAGGCAGTTCGAGGCACCCAGTTGGAAGCTGTGGTGGCCCCCCTGGCTATGGAAGGGGGAGTGGGGGAGGTAGGGTGGGTGGCTGGGAGCTGGGAGAGCCATGGGAGGGAGTGGCAGGGCTGGGTAGGAAAGGGGAAGTGGCCGGCAGGGTGGCAGGGCTAGGAGCCTTGTCGCTGAGTAACTCACACTCGGATGCCCTGCAGGTGTTGGTGCCCTAGGAAGGGGCGGGCACTGTGGGCAGGCTGAGTCGCTTGCAGGCTAGCTGGACACGGTACTTGAGAGGGAGAGGGCCATTCCGTCGCCAGGGGTAGATGTAGTCGGTATCCATGAGGGTGTAGTATTCCTTCAGGGGCTCGTCCTCTAAAGAACCTCCACCTTGTACTTGCTGGGTACATCCATCTTCTTGTGATGGAACTTGGCTAGGTGCATGACAGTCATTGCTGGGCATCTCAGGAAGCGCACACCTGTCTTCTCCTTGTCCCCATCCCCATTCTCCAGGGGGGCCCTTCTCCTCCTCCTCCAGGTCCCTGACACTTTCGTAGAACTCGATGGAGAGGCTGACAATCTCGTCATCGCTCAGCGCCCCCTTCTCCTGCTCCAAGACCTCACTCGGTCCTCATTGGAGCCATTGGGGACCTCAGGGGGTACGCTGTGTAGAAATCTCGTCTCGGTTTCATCTCATCTTCAAAAAGCCCAGGGACCAATTTGTAGACAATGTCTTGGAAGGTTCTGTCAGATCTGATACTCAGCAGCGGTCTGGTTTTGTGGACCTGCATATCACACATGGGGCAGTATTTGCTGGTCTCAGGTAGCCCAAGATGCAAGTTTTGCAGAAGGAATGCAAGCACTCCACAATAGTGGTCGCATCGGTCACACATGAGGTGAGGGTTCAGCTCCGTGGTTTTGATCTGTGTGGTCCAATGCATGATGCCAGGATTGGGACTGAGGGGACCAGGGAGCTTCACTCTGGGTTTGGGGTCCGGTGGGTCTCCGGGAAGGGGGGATGGGAGGGAGGAGAGGGGGGCCGCAGCCATGTCACTTGCTCAGGCGGCAGGAGGGGAGAGGCGGGAGGGCTTTTCTTTTCAAGCAATGAATTATAGCTGATATGTCAAGCTTATTTTACCTGTATCTCCTACTCCAGAAAAAATGAGAAAACATAAATATTTATTCTATATAAATAGAAGAGACAAAAGATTCAGATAAAAATGATCTATTACGGACTGGTGATTAACTGCTATATTCTTATAGTGTACTACTATAAGAACAGAAAAGGGCATGAAATATTTCATCTGGCTTTAAATGTGAGGATTGCTAAGGTTACAAAAAAAAATACAAATTGTATAATTTTATGTGCTTAGGCCAATATATGTTTGTGGTTCACGATTTTTCACTGATGAATAAATTTAACATTGTTGTCTATATACAATCTGGAGAAAGCTCAATAAAACTATTTGCCTTAATGGAGCAGCATTGGCAGCATCAACACAAACAAAAATGAGAATTCTGATGTAAAAATAATAATCAGTGAAGCTATTTGCTTAATTATTCATTTTATTTGCCATTTGTGACATTTAGATAGTTTTAAATGGCCACTTAAAACTAAATAGGCAAATAATTCCCATGGTCTGCTAATTTCAGGAAAACATGCCAGTGGTTTGCTTTTTCCCTTTCAGGAAGATGTATTTTTCAATTTTGGCAAACAACTCAGTAAGGAAAAAGAAATACCAAGTATCAAAAAACATCTATATCAATCATAAAATCATTAAATATTAAAGACACACAGGTGGTAAAAACAAGCTCAAACTCATTTGAAAATAAAAAACACTAATTAATAATTAGAAATTTGCTTACTGCACTGATGCAACAAAAAACTAATTTCATAGAATAAAAGCTGTACATCAGATTGACTTGCCTATGGGAGTCAAATATCAAATTATACTTCGCATGAAACTCAGACTATCATATAAAACAATGCAAGGATAATTTCAAAGTAATTTATTTTGTATCAAAACAATAAGAAAAAGTTTTACTTTATCTACGTATGCCAAATAATAAGCTCAACTAGCACAATCATAGAAATGACACATTGTTTGGGAATTGTGTGGTACTATAAGAAATTTAACAATAAATGTAGATCACGAGTACTGGACAGTCGCACTGCACAGGGAAAAGATCGATGGAGCTGCGTATGAAGAGTTGAAGATCTCATCTGGGACCTACTGACATTTATCATGGGTCTTCAGATAATTCATTCACAATCCTAAACTCTGGATTTCTTAACTGTAGAGATAACCTTGAGGAAATCAAGATCTAAAGGAATTTAACCAGCTGATCTATTAAGTCACTTCTAGTTTAAATTCTAAAACTCTAACTATGCAAAATAAATAAAAAATATGATTTGCATTTTCCTCAAAAACAAAAACTGTGAGGAATCAACTCTTGCTTTGATAAGGAAATTTCAACTCACAAGGGTTAAGGAGTTTGCTCAGGATGGGATGGCTGGCTACTTAGTCTAGATGTGCAAATCCAGGTCTGACTACAAACCTCACACTTCTCAGATATATTTCACATCACAATATCGTGGAAATAAGCATTTTAACAGAGGTAACCTCACAGCGAATACAGTGGTATATTCTTGTTATTTACATGACAAAACTGATCATACTTCAAAGATGCTATTCAGGAATTAAACCTCTCTCAATTTCATTAAGTAACTGGGAAAAATTTTACATAATGCCAGCATTTGTAACCTGCCCTTTGAATAATGTGAAGAAGTCCTTCAATTTATCATAAACAGTAATTTCAATTCTATTATTTAAACTTCATTTGATCCTATGATTTCAAACTCTGCTTGAACTGCTAGTCTCTACATGTTTGCATACAAGTATCTTGTAGTTTGTATAATATGGTAAGAAAAAATTTACAAATGTATAGTTCATTGTTAATGAACAATGAAAGACCACATAAAAAAACACAAAATTTTCAATATAAGCAAAATAATATTTTCTCCTAGATTATGTATACCTGTTCCTTATGTACCTAGAATCCTGGAAGAAAAAAACCTTACAGACTTACAAGACAAATTATGATAGCCAGAACACTTGAGTCTTGACGAAATGAAGATTTAGTGAGTTGTGAAGGTTTGTTTTAAATGTAAAATCAATAGGAAAGAATGAAATGGGTACACTGTACAGGGCAAGGATAAGAAGATGAGCTGTATTTCAGTGTGCATACAGCAGGGTTGATTGATGTGCTGTGTAAGTGTGTAGGACTGTGTGTAGAGCTATAATTAAAGGTGTGTGCCCAAGGGTACAAGAAAACTGATGTCGAGCTATGTGTAGTTGTGTTCAGGGATATGTGCAGGGGTATATGTAGGTCTATGTATAGTTTGTGGGAATGTGTAGGAGTTTGTAGGGTCCATGCATTTCTTATTGTGTTACTGCTCTGAGGGCTTGCTTAGAACGTGTGAGGCCATGAGTTCAATCCCCAACACCCCAAAAAGAAAAGAAGAAAAAAAGAAAAGCCTAAGTGGCCAGGTCATTCCTACTACTCTGACCAGAATTCAGAAACCAATGTCAATATTATAAAGATAAGCTGATCTCAAAGATGCATTGATACATTACTAGAAATAGTATGTACATTGTCATACACTATGGAAAAGTTTATGCAACTCATCAATCTTATAAACATTTACCATAAGTTTGTATCTTGTAGGATATCAAAAGTTACTTACATTAAATTTTCTATTTTGTAGTTTATTTTTCATTTATTTCAGAAACAAAGCTAGTGGTTTGCAGACTCTAGATAATTTAACATTTAAATTACCAGTATTTGAGGGTTAGTGTGAAATGTATTCTTCATTTAAGTATAATACAACTATGTAAAATCCTTTACATTTGACTTAAAAACAAAGGCTGATGATTTCTATTTGTGTTTAATTTCCTTTCAATATGAAATTCATCAGTGAGTGACAATTAGTTAACCTAATTTGTCTAACCTGATCATATTTTTAGATCAATATGTAAAGTCACTTAAATTGAGAGCAAGGTTTGTAAATTATCTTTTATATAAATGCAAAGACAAATCAGGTATTAAATATACTCCAACAATCAAAATAAACAAGTGAGTACATGCAGAAATAAATATATGATTTTCAAAGGTCAAATAGATGAATACCTAAAATTAATGAGGTAATAATAAAAACTGTAACACCATTCTTTCAATATATCTTGTTAATCAGTAAAATTTTGAAATGATGTAATTCAATGTTACAGGCAAATTTTGCTTTAAATTATTCATCATTAACTGCTTTCCAATGTCAATCAGTGAAACCAGAAAAACATTTAAAAATTTCTGCTACATAATGAAATTTTTCATATGCATAAAAATATTGTGCATATGAACATATAATACCTTTTGTAGACCTCCCTGATCCCAGAGAGTTCTGTAAAAAGAACATCTTTAGAGCCCTCAATTTTATTGGATTCTTTAAAAAAGTCATAAAGTAGAAAACATTCTTTTTTTGTTTTAGAAACATTCTAACCTAAGATAAAAGCATTGAAAAACCCCCAACCATTTATTTGTTTGTGTTTGGATAGATTATTTGGGTTTTAAGCTCACAAAAAGTCATGCGGATTCCAAATTCACTTAAATAGAAGTAAAAATTTAAAAAGAACTTTAAGATTTTATGTTATTCAAGTCAAGGAGTTTGTTTTAGTGACAGTGACATTTTCATGAAAATGAAGCTAAGCATAAAAAATCTTGAAGGCTTCAAATTATAAAATCAAGAGAGAAAATACAATTAAAAATATACCATTCCCACTCCTTATCCCCAGACTTAAGAGAACTTATCTTTCACAGTCCTCCTCCCCCACTTATATACCGTGCTGAAACCAGCAAAAATTATACACATATTTTAGAAATTAAAATATTGCTTCCTGTACAGTATAATAGAATTTGATTTATATCTTATCATTTATTGTCATATTTCACTCTTTTAAACATTTGTTTGCCTAACTCAAAGAATGGTTTATTTCTCTATAGTTTCACTATTTCATATAACTTGGAGTTTTTAAGTAGTAATAAGACCTTAGTTTTTCAATTCACACTCCTATCTCCCTAATGATAAAAGGTTGCTTAAAAGGATGAATTCTGCCTTACTCATTTTTTCAATCCTCATAGCCATGAGTGGCCATGACAATGGTGCTGAATTAATGTTTGTGAATGGGTAGAGTCATAACTCTAGAATTATACAAGAGAGAGGAATATACACAAAAACTAAAAGGACATTGGGAAATGCAAAGGTCGTAACATTCGAAAGATCTTATAGAGTAGTACAAGAAATGTTACAAAGGAAATACTGCTGAGACTTAGATTTAATTATTTGGATGCTTCAATCTCTAAATTGATATTCACAATTTTCTGACTTCAACAGTCACAAAGTGAGCTGATTCTTTATTTGGTATCTATGGATTAAAGATGCTCCTTGACTTATATCACAAGGAGTAAATTGGTAATACTCTAAGTTGAAAATGCACCTAATACCCCTAACTTGCTGAACATCAAAGCTCAGGAGCACAGCACCCAGTAGAGGGTCCACTGTAGTGAGTGAGTGCTATCTGGGAGCTCCCAGCTGCGGCTCACTGCTGTTGCCCAGCACCAAGAGAGGAATTCATAGCATATTACTCTGTAAAGAGATGAAGATTCAAATTTCAAAGAAAGGCTTCTATTAAATATACTGCTTTCACACCATCATAAAGTAGAAAAATCATAAATTGAATCATCATAAGTTGAGATCATCTGTACTAGCATTTACAGGCTAGCACCCCAATGGAAATGTCAGACAATATTGGTTATAACAATTAATACTGTAGCACAAATAAATCTACTATTTACTTCTTAATTTAGTAGTATGCCCACTGTGTACAGAACACAAAATTGGATTTGTTTAAAAATGGCTTCTAATGTTTATTACATAATATTAAGGGAAAGAGAAGGCTAAAAGCTGTTTATGCTAGTGTTTCTTCCATTATCACCTCCATTATCGCCTCCATGTATTTTAGAAATACTTCCCCCTGTTTCCTCATGAAATTCCAGTACTGATCTGTTTATGTAACATATACATAGGTGTGCTTTACACATAAAAAGTAGACAAGGCTAAAAATGACTCTACAGTTAAATCAATTTTGAAACACTTATTCATAACTCTTTACTAAGTAACTTCTGATATTTTTATAAATTATGTCAAATTACATATTCAAATTATCATATGAACATAACCAAAATAACAGGTGAATCAAGTTTTAAAAATCATTAGATACTAATATTTTCAGCAAGGTAATTTTAAAAATTCTGTAAATATTTTTAGTGAACTTTAACTTTCAACTCTGAGTTGATAAGACAAGTAATTCTTAAGTAGGGGTGTGTGTAGAGTTGTCACAAACTAAAAGCACTGAAAATCAAGCATAAGCAACATACACGAGGCAGTCAATGGCAGACAACAGGCAGATGAAATCTACTATTGAAATAATAGGAGACTGACCTAATTGCATTGTTTGCGGCACTGATCTTATAAATATTTTGCATATTGTCCATCAACTCAATGTCTCAATGTCACTAATATTTTTACAATATCCAAAAAATCTAAGAAAATTAAACAATAAGAGTAAAATTTTGTCAGGACAAGTTGAGCCGTCAAGAGTCGCAAAACACTTTCTTTTCTTTACTTTTTGATTTTTGGCCCCTGCAAGAACCAGTGTGCCCTCTTGAGAATGACTTGTTATAGGTTAGATATGTGTTGCAGGTTACATATGAGGTATCCCCCCAAAAAGCATGTGTTAGATAATGCAGGTGAAATGATTGGTTTATGACAACTATACCCTCCCTCAGTAGAGTAATCCACTTGATGGATCAATAATTAGAATGGACGACTGCATGGGAACTATGAGCAGGTGAGTTATGACTGGAGCAAGTCAGTCACTGGGGGCCTGCCTTGAAGGGATTATCCCTGGCTCCTAGCTCTCTCTCTCTCTGCTTCCCAGCTGCCAAGAGCTAAGTAGCTTTCTTCTGCCGTAGCCTTCCACCATGATGTTCTGCCTCACCTTAGGCTTAAAGTGTTGAAGGCAGCCAACCAAGGCCTGAATCTCGGAAATTATAAGCCCAAGATGAACTTTTCTTACTCTTAAGTTGTTCATGTTGGGGATTGTGGTCACAGCAACAAAATGCTGACAAAAACACAAGGCATATGTCATATGATATTAAGGTCTTAAAAGATACACATAGAGCACATAACGAAATGCTAGCAGTAGTTATTTTTGAATAATGTTTTTCATCTTTATATTTGCTCTCCAAGTTTTCTATAATAAGTGTATACTACTTTATAGTGTTTGAAGTTACTAAAATTACCATGGACATCATATCACAGTCTTTTAATGTTTATGCCTGACTGAAGAGCTGGAAAGGCTTCACTGGAGAAACCACATTTATTTTTCAGTTCCCAATTTCTAATCTAATATTTACATGCACCAGTTAATTCACTTTTTAATGCAGATATCCTGAACATTTCCAGCATACTACTTACAATACATACAGTGAAGAATAAATGCACTGCTGAAAGTTTTGACACTTTATGGGATATTACATTGATAGAACATGGCAGAAGACATGCCCCTCCAAAGCATCTCTTCTTTAAAGGTAAAAAGTAATAACCTTGCAAATGACATATATAAAAAATAAAAATGTGATCTATTTTTTGCTTGTGAATGCTAACAGAATATCTGAAAATCTGCACTCATTCAAGCACAGAATACTTTACTGGAGTAGTAATACTATTTGTGGGTTAAAAAATGATTAAATACACTAGAATCAAAGAATGAAAATGGGCCGCAAAGGCAAAAAGCCTAACATCAACTTTTCAGCTCTCAATATGAAGAGCTCTAAATTCTTTCAGCTTGCATGTTGAAAAGATCATTTGTAATTAAGATGCTGACAGACCAGTACTATTTAGCGGCAGTACTGCCACGATGGCATGTAACAGATTTGGCACTGTGAAAGCTGCTGACTGTACCTAGCCTTTCATTTAATGTGATGAAAACTGAAGGATTTTAAATATAAGAAATGCAAATAGAACTGATTTTACACAGAAAAGACAAGAAGCTAGTTTTAAAACAAGATGATGATAAGTTTATTGTTAAAAGCATTGTTTAGTTAGAACAACAACTTAACATTTTTCTACCATTCTGTTTTTCAATCCGGTTAATTTCAATAAGACATGTCTGAATGCATCATAAGTTAATTCTTTATCAGTTTTCATACCTCATTCTTTACCTTGCTCAGTCAGTTGAAAACTATGTAAGCTATAAATTAGCTTTAAAGAAGCTCTGAATCAGTCTTGAACTGGTTATCAAATTAAAGAGCCTATTACCAGGTGCTGTCATTTTATTACACCAATCAATTCTGTGTGGCCTGAGGTGGAAGGAAAATGAGTGCTGTCTTCATTTGCAATGTGTTTTTCTCCTACAGCAGGCATTGGGAACATAACTGCAGCAATGAATTGAAAGCTAAGGTTAGAGTTCACACTGCCAATGCAGGAAACTGTTACTCTTTAACAAAGCTGTAGTTTCAGTGAAGAAAAAAAAGACATTTCTTTTCTGTGAAAATTACACAAAATATTTATATTTGGGTAAACCTAAATTAAAATTGAAGAGCATTTCCAACAATTATAGTTAAGCCAGGTTATTAATGTAATTTTAAATGAAATAAAGAAAAACTTGAAAGCACAATTAGTTCATTCTGCCACTGAATTACATATTCTAACTATCATTTCAACAAAAATAACAAGATGAATCTACTTTTAAAAATCGTTGGATACTAGTATTTAAATTGTCCTTTCACAAACAAATGCATAAAGAACCAAACTCTAAGATAGAATGAGATCTAGTCATCTACCACAATATGGATGGGCCTAGAGGACATCATGCTAAGTTAAATAAGCCAGATAGAAAGGAAACTATTGCATGATCTCACTTATGTGGACTTTAAATTTTTTTTAAAAAAGGCAGACATAGGAAACAAAACAATATCTACCAGGGGAGGAAGAGAAGATTGGAATGGAGATGAAATAGGAGATTCAGAGGATGCAAAGTAGCAGATTCGAAAGACGTTTAGAGGACAACAGGTAATAATTTTGTACTATATTTGAGTTCATTCTAATTTTTATTTTAGGTGCTCTTGTCACACACAAATATCCCTACCCTCCAAAAACAAAGTACAACAAAATAGTAAACTATGGGAGATGATGGATATATTAATTTGTTTTACCAAAGTAATCTTGTTATTACCAGCATGTCCTATAATACCACACTGTGTACTTTAAATATACACAAAATTTATTTTTAATGAGAACAAAACAATCCCAATAACAACAAAAATTTCAATTGTTCACTCTGGTACATAAGAAAGAAAATGAATTTTAAAATCTTTAAAAACTTTTAGATGTTGTCAGACCTTTATTTTATTCATTTATTTATATGTGGTGCTGAGAATCAAACCCAGGCCACACACATGCTAGGCAAGTGGACTACCACTGACTCACAACTAACAAATGGTGCCACACTATTATATAAAGTGTCAACATATACAATAAATGTGATATGATTGTAATGCCCCAATAAAAACACGAAAATTGAAACAAAAAAAAATTTTGCTAGATCACCAAAATACTCATGTCAAAAAAAACTGCAAAACTATAAAACTCCTAGAACATAATATAGGAAAAATCAAGGTGGTTGGGGTGCACAGGTGATTATATATAGCCATTAATAAATCAGACAACATGTATGGCATTTTATATATATATAAAGAAAATACAATCTCACTTGCATAGATACAAATAAGTACACATACCTCACTAAAATCTCCCTGGAGTGAAAGTAGTTTCTTGGTTGTCCAGGTGGTTGGGCTCCTAGGAAGTGGCAGGCTCCATCACCGATGTTGCAGCAGAAGACAGAAGCTTGAAGACCAGTTTTCTTTCACAGGGCTCCTGTGTGCTGAATCCAAAACACAGACCCCCCTTTTGACCACTGGACACCAGCTTACTGCTTTAATGTGCAGCAACTAGCAGTATATATACCCCTTGGGCTAATGCTATTGGCTCACCTTTATGTTAATAAGGGTTTGGAAAAAGCAGCAATGCCATTGGTCCAAATACATGAAGTATCTCTGCCTCCACGCCCCCTGAAGGGAAACCGGAAGTGAGGGCGGATCCTTGCGCTAACTAATAACCTATTTCCTGTTCCAACACCGCCATTAGCAGAGGAATCGCCGGTGGAGTAAGGTGGCCGAGTTGGTTGCTCTTGCTGCCTCCAGGACACCTGAAGAGCTGACATCGCTGTTGTCATGGGAGGATCCGCCACTGGAGGAGCTGCTGCCATCGCTACCGCCGAAGGAGTCGCCAAAGCTGAGGACCAAGTGAGGGCCGCCGCCAGAGGAGCCGCTAAGGTCGCGGACGCGGAGAGAGTCACCGCTGGAGGAGCCATAGCCGGAGGAACCGTCACTGGGAGAGCTGCCAAAGCTGCAGATGCCGAGAGAGCCACCGGTGGAGGGGCTGAGAGTTTCTCCATAGCTCTAGGAGCCGTAGCCTGAGGTGCCGCCGAGCTGCAGACGCCAACAGAGTCGCCCACCACTCAGGAGCCACTGGAATACAGGAGCCACTTCCACCATGGCTGTGCATCCCGGCTTGTCCCCCAGGAGTGGAGACCTGGTAGAAGTTGCTGAGAATTTTGAAGGAGGTAGGTGCTGGGAACCCCTTGCGGGAGGGTGCAGGCACCTTGGGTGAGGGACAGCAGCTTTTAGAAAGTTTCTCCTTGTAGAAGGGAGGTGGTACATTAGAGGCGGGTTCACCCAGGTGGGCATCTACTGCCTCAGGGCTAGAGGTGTGGCCAGTGAGTTTGGGGGTTGTGGGGCTGGAGGAAAGGGGGTACCTCTGGTGTCTTTAGGCTGTGTGAAGGGGTGGATTTGGTGTGAGGATCCAGGGCAGGGTTATGGGTTTCTCTTCCCCATGTGCCACCAAGGTAAAGCTGGAGACCAGGTAGCCTCAGCTTGCAGTCCTTGATTAATCCCACCCAGCTCTACCCCCTGGCTCCTTCCTAGCTGTCTTGTCTCACAGACACCCCTTAGTTTTGTTTTGGTTCCCAGAGTGATCAGGGACTGACTTCCCATTGCCACATATTGTATATGTAGAAAATACCAATAGGAAAATAAAGTAGTAAAAGGTAGATCAATGTAGGAGAGGAGAAAGAATGGGAGTGGGCGAAGGGAAGAGAAAAGGGGAGTACACGGGTATTGAAATGAAATTCCTTGCAAGTATGAATTTGTCAAAATGAACTAAACAGTATGAATAATCATAATGCTCTAATTTTAATAAGAGACTCCTGGGGCCAGTAGGGTCAATAAAGTCAAGAGTAGATTAGACATTTATAATAGCTAGGGCATTAGGGAGAATTTCTTCTATACCTGTTGGGAGTTTTCAAAATATGAGTTTCCTTCTAGAGCTACAGGTGGGAGGTGCATGTTGACTTCCTTATCAGCCTGTTTAGATGTGGGTACTAAGGGGAAAGGGGTGGTGAGTCTTAAAATAAATCAGCAGTCACACATCATAAATTCCGAAAAATGGGATGACACTCTTACAGTTCTTGATTTTGAAAAATTTTTGAAAATTCATTTTCTTTTTTTCTTCAGCTTAGATGATCTTACTCTTTTTTTTTGTACTGGGGATTGATTGAACTCAGGGGTGCTTTATCACTGATCTACATCCTCAGCACCTTTTATTTTAAATTTTGAGACAGGCTCTCACTAGGTTTCTTAAGGCCTTGCTAAATTGCTGACACTGGCCTTGAATTTGCAATTGTCTTTACTCACCCCCCTGAGTTGCTGAGATTATAGATATTCACCACTGCATCTGGCAAACTGTATTTTTATCTCTTCAGTAAGCTCAAATCTATTAAGCATCTCTAATGAATTTCTCAGTTAGGTCATTGTATCTTTCAGTTTGGAATTTCCATTTGGTTCTTTTTTTAAAAAGACAATTTTTCCTTATTCTGTTGATGAGTTATCGTAAACACTTTAAAAATGGTTCCTTTTGTTCTTTGTTCCTATTTATAGTAACTGCTTTGATATCTTTGTTATAGCTATATTAAAGTCTGTGATACTCTGAGACAGTTTTCATTGAAACTACTTTTCCTTTCCTCTGTATATATATAGGTCACACTTTTCTGTTTCTTTGCGTATCTTATGATTTTCTTGGTATGTTTGTGTAGAAGGTGGACATTTTTGATAATTTTTAAAAATCTGATTCTCTTTCTTGCCCTCAGGGTTGGAGGTGGATACTCAGCTTGTTTAATTACTTGGAGTCTGTTTCTCCTACTGTGTGTGGCTGCTGATGCTCATTTCTTCCTTTTTTCTTTGTTTTTATTTTTCTTCCCAACTCTCCAGCAGTTGCCTCTGGGTCAGCATATTGTAATGGTCTTTCTTTGATGGTTTAGAGGTTGTTTTTCAATTCCTTCAAACAATGAGGCTCCCACCCTTTGCCAGTGGTTCTTATGAGGTTGAGGAGTGTATTTCAAAGTTCAGGCAGTTTACTAGTCTTCCTTAGGTTTTTCTTTCTACATTTGTAAGACCTCACATTCTTCCAGGGATGAGTAGATCTTGGGGCCCTCTGGTTTCTCCTTCAAGTTTGCAGTCTGGTGTAAGCAGTCTTGGAGGCCAGCAAGGGAGAGCTGATTTTTGATTAAGGCCCACTTTGCCTATCCTATTCCTTGGTTCTCCTTGTTAAATTTCTCCTTGATCTGCTGATCTGTCACTTTTCCTGACTGGCTTTACAAATTCAGGTTAGTTGTGGTATGAGCCTTCCCTGACTTATTGTCCCTGGAATCAGTGACAGTGTCCCAGGCATGGAATTTTTGTTCTTCTCCAAATAAACTTAACTTCCTCTGGCAGTGGAGCTCCCAGTTTTCATAGCTTGCCCCACGCTAGTAGGACTTCCACCCCAAGGATTTGGGAGTGGAGTGGGAGGAGTCCAAACTTAAAGGTCCCCACACTTCCTCTGTTTACCAATATTTAGTACATTTTCCCAAACCAACTGCTCCATTTCTTTTGTATTTTCAGTCAGTATCCAGATATTTAAATGTTGTCAACAGTTTTTATTGTTACTTTGTTTTGGGGGGATACTATTTGTTAAGTGTTTTGTTCACTCATTCTGGACATTCTTTCTCCACCCTCTTCCCCTTTCCTTTCTCCCACTGTGTCCGTTTGTCTCTCATTTTTAAACATGTAAATGTCATTCTAATTTATTTCAGTATATGTTCTGAAATAGGGATCTGTTAGCTATTCCTTTTTTTTAATTTGCTTATTGATTCATTGAGCACAAATGGAGCTATTGTTTCTCTGGTTGTACACAAAGTAGAGTCACACCATCTGTGCATTCATACATGTACACAGGGCAATGATATCTGTCACACATTCTGTTATTATTCTTCCCCTCTCCACCACGACCCCACTCCTCCCTTCCCTCTATGCTATCTATCCTTCCTCCATTCTTGCCACCCTTCCCCCCTCTATGCTATCTATCCTTCCTCCATTCTTGCCACCCTTCCCTCCGCACTAGACATCAGAGAGAATGAATCTCTCTGATTCATTTATCAGAGAGACCATTCGGCCTTTGGATTTTGGGGATTGGCTGATCTCACTTAGCATAACAGTCTTCAACATCATCCATTTACCTACAAATGCCATAATTTTATTCTTCTCTATGGCTGAGTAATATTCCATTGTGTTTGGTAGTTTATACTATTTGTTGATTAACCCATGTGTTTTTTACTGGTTTGTAAATTGTTTTTCTAATTTCAGTGAGATTTATTTTACTTCTCTTCCTCTTTCCCCCTTTTACTCTATCAGTTAAACCTCTTTTCACTTGTATTTTCCATCTCTTGCTTTGCTTTCCTTGGCTCCTTAGCTTCTGAGTAGGCCCAATCTTTCTCTTTAAACCTGTCTTTTGACTTTTCTCCTTAGTTTCCCTTGCTTCCCAGATTCATAAATTTCTCATTCTCTTGCTGCACATTAGGGCTGATAGTAGGTTAAGACAATGATAAGAATTCTGGGAGACTCTCACCCTTGGATCCTGCCAGTGAAGCATTGGCACTTGTGGGACTTTGCATTTTCAAATTTTGACCCCAGGGGTGCGGTTTGCCCTTGTCATCCTGGCCCTGGTCCTTATACATCCGATAGTGTGCTTTTGTTGGAACCAGACTTCTGTCACAGAGCAACTGTGTCTGTTTACAATTTTGAACCTCCCTGCACTGTGCATTGGGCCAGTGTCATGTGACACATGCACATCGTAGTCTGTTTATCCTAACCCCATCCCAGCTCTTTATAATGTCTGCTTGTATGGTGGGAGTATGTAGGAGCCAATGGGCCATTGGTGAGTATTCGAAATTGACTTGCTCTTTCAGTGTGTTAGGGGAGGAGTGCCTAGGATTTCTCCAAGATTAGTGGGCCTTTAAAACCGTGTCAAAGCGGAGGAATGGTTGGTCATCTTCTGAGTATCCTTTTAAGAAGTTTTGTTTAGTTGTAAATGGACACAGTACCTTTATTTTGTTTTATTTATTTATGTGGTGCTGAGGATCAACCCAGTGCCCAATGCCTGCCGGGCGAAATCTCTATCACTGAGTCACAACCCCAGTCCCTGTATTCTTGTCACTTACATACTAATCTTCATGTTTCATTCTAGTGATTTGGTACCCAAAGGTGAGCTTTGTCTCCATGCCTAATTGTTTGCCATATTCTTGCCAGTTTGGCAACTTGGGTCTTGGATTCTTTTCCAATTCTTTCCTGCGTTGTTTTTAATGTGGTTTCCCTGAATGATCCTGCTCCACTTGGTATTCTGTTCACTCATCTGTCCATGTAAGGAGAGGCTGTTGAATGTCACTTCTGTCCTGAGTCCTGTGGGAGCCACTGGGGTTACAGAGATGAACCTGCTTCGACACTCCCTTGTCTTCCTGAACTAGAGACAAGTGAGGTGGAAATCACATGCTGGGATATCCACAGTGGAGGAAAGGTACTAATGCTACTGAGGTAGGAACAGTGGAGTCAAGATCTTTTTATTTTCTCATTTCTTATAAGTCACAGTAACTCCCCTGAATTTTCAATTCCTCCCCTTATCAGCATTGATACATGTAGTACCTCATTCTCAATTTTGGTTCTTGCTTTTGGATTGTTGACAGTTTCTCCCCAACCCTTTGATCCACCTGAGAATATAATTATTTGTATTCTTATTCATTAGTGGATCAAACCCTGATGATGAATCTCTCCTCCTCTGGAAGTTCTCTCTCCCTTGTTCTTACAATACCTGACTTTGTTGGTTTTTGTCTTTATTACCTTCTTTGTTATGTTCTGTACTTCTAACTCTTGTCATTCTTGAATGTTGCACTAACTATAGTTTTGTTGGAATAAGAGTGTCCAGGATTTTTCCAGGGTCAGTGGACCTACACAACTAGGTGTGGGGAAGGGAATGTTGCTGGATTATCCTTTGATCTAGGTCCTCCTCTGTTGCAGGCTGCCCCCTCTTGGCAGTTTCATCTGTTCTTGAACACTCTGAGCATGTGTATTCAAATGACAGGTTAAATTCTGTCTGTCATTTATGCTCCACTGTCCCAGTATTTGGTGGATTGCTCCATGTGGATGTATGCAGCACTCCAGGTGGATTATCATTTTTTCCAACATAGTGATAATCCTGTCTCCTGGCTTAGGTGGAAACCTACCCAGTTGCCATGTGCTGGCTTTCTCCCTATCTTCCTGGTTGCCACATCTGCCAGCCCATGCTGGGGGGTATCATTCAAGGGCCACTTCTTTTTAGTGTCTGTTTGCATAATTCCAGTGTAGCCCTCCTTTCCTTTGGCCCTTTGCTGCTGCTCCTCTTTCTCAACTCTGAGAATCTAAGCCCTTGACCAGGCTGTTTTTTTTTTTTTCCTTAGCAACTCTGATCTGTGGTCTGATCATTCATGCATCAGAAATTCCCCAGTACCTTTGAAAAGCCCAGCTATTTTCCAGACTTCTGACTGGCCATTACCTCCTTTCATATAGGCAGGACTCTAGCCCAGTAATTTATTCTCTGCTAGGGAATTCATGTAAGATTCTATGTGTATTATCCATTTGTATCTCTGGTTTTTGTTTTGTTTCATTTTACCAGATGTAGGCATTGCACACTCAGTTCTGCCTTGAAATCCTTCCTCAAATTCTTATGGATTCCATTACCTGGAGATAGCCTTTCCCTCCCATCATATGTACATTTGTCCATACTTAAAACATATGGTACCGTAGTTTTATTTCAATATGATTTTAAAAGCCTAAAAAACTCTAAAAGGTGGCATATATCCATAATAGAGTTTTATTCAGTCTTAAAGAAGAATGCCATTATGTCATTTGCAGGAAAATGGATGGCATATGAGAGCATTATATTAAGCAAAATAAGCCAAATCCAGAAAGTCAGGGAACATGTTTTCTCTTATATGTGGAAGCTAGAGAGAAAACAAGGCAAAAAAAAAAAAAAGTGATGTGGATCTTATGAACATCGATGGGAGACCAGTAAATTAGAGAAAGGGGCCATTGGAAGGGAAGAGGGACGGTAAAGTGGAAATACTATGGAACAGAATTGACCAACTTACATCGTTATATGTTGTACATGTACAAAATGTAACAATCCCACAATATGTATAACTATAATGCACAAAAGTGCTAAATTTCTGAGAGGGCAGAGGAGGCTGCACATTGACTCTTTTCCACTCATTGATCTCTCTAGTTTTAGCTGGTGACAACTGAGCTGCATCAGAGAGGATGAACTCTGAGCTCAGCAGTGGAGGCTTCCCTGGAATCAGTAATGAACCATCTGGACTACAGACTGAACTTCTGGCCCCTGAGTGTTCCACATTGGTAACCAAGAAAATAGAGTCTGTCCTGGCAGTGGGAGAACTGAAGTACCAGTGGAGTGGGTGTGGAGGTGGAGGGCAGCTCTTAGGATGAGGGGACTGATTCTTCTGGTGAACTGTTCCCTGCTCTCCCATGTTAGTTATTCTTGAATTAGGTGTGGTTTCTTCTTGTCTTAATTCATTAATATAGTGTGCACAGCTGTTTAATTTACTCCAGAAAAGTGGCCATCTCTTAATAATTCCTATTTTTTAAAAGTTTGTATCTTTTAACAGCAAGGGATACCAAACCAATTATCCAGATTTTGTTTCATGAATGTTCTGGTGCTTATTTAAATCTGAGGTCTCATCTGTATGTGTTTTTTTTTCATGTTTCCTTACCCATTATTTCCTCTATGTGACTGAACTCATCATCAAAGAATTTCATTCTCTTATTGATCTTTGTAAATAATAATGATGATAATCATAATATCTCCAGTTTTAAAAATACAGAGATGTTTGAAGACAGAGATGATTGCTGCATCATGTTTCCAGGAGTGTCCTCTGGGGTTGGTCCACATGGCTTCAGTGCTTTGCCAAATGTCAAAGAACAAGTCCATGCAAGAGAAGAAAAGGAGCATATTTGAAACACATCTCCAAGGAGGCAGTTTCAGGAGGCTCGAAGACAGTAGTGCTTATCCAGGTGTGTAAAACTACTGGTGGGCTATTTCCTGAATATGTGAAATTGAAGGAAGCTGTTCATCATTCAACTGTTTCATGTCTGTGCTGTGTGCTTTGAGATAATCACGTAATTGTTGCAGGGCTTACTGCTTCTTGGATCTGCAGTGCATTTAGAAGTGATAAGCACCACAAGACAGTGGTAGGCAAAGTGCTCTGATTTGAGAGGATGGAGCCCTTCCAGTATTGTTTCCTGGGGATGGTTTATTGGAAGGGATAAGGGAAGGCCATGGACAGCCAGGCCATGAGCATTTGGGGTAAATTAAGAGAGGGTTTGAGTAAGGAAGAGAGCTTTCCAAGTGGAGTTACTGGTACCAGTGTGAGATACTAAGGCAAAAGTGGGAAGTAGGGTTTGGATATGTCAGACATTGAATAGTTCAGTTTGCCTGAAGCACAGAGATGCTGAATGACTGAGAAAAGTGGATAAGATTGGGAAGAAAAGAGTGAACAGCTAAAGACAATCTTTGTTGATTGCTTTATAGTTTACATAACATGTTTGTAAGCTAGTTCAGTGGTTTGGTGTAGTAAACGTTTGATGAGCATTCCCTGTGAGTCTGAAACAGTTAAAGTTAGGAGCATATGGCATGGTTACTTTTGAGATGACTGGATGAGACTGTCTTTTTGTTCTTAAGAGCTTACAGCCTAGTAGAGGGAGGCAGTCATGGGAGGCGAGGTGGCACACACCTGTAATCCGAAGCAGCTCAGGAGGCCAAGGCAGGAGGATTGCAAGGTCAAAGCCTCAGCAGCTGCGAGATGCTAAGCAACTAAGTGAGACCCAGTCTTTATAAAACACAAAGTAGCTTAGTAGGGCTGGAGATGTAGTTCAGTGGTTGAGTGCCCCTGAGTTCAATCCCTGGTACCAAAAAGAAAAGCATTTTTTTTTTCATAGAGAAACAGTCCATCTGCTTTTAGATATAAACTTTCAGTGTGTAGGTCTGGGTGGACAAGGTAAAACAACTAGATAAGAATATTTTGATGCTACTGGAGAAAATTAAGTGTATTAGATATACTTTGGAACATTTGTTAACAGTTGTATATCAGGTCCTCTTTCTCCTCCCAATACAGAGAAAATAAATTTTCTGAGAGATTCTATGATTTTAAAAAAACAGGTAAAATGATATTTCTCAGGACCTTGACTAATAATTAGACAATTAATTGGTTTGCCCTATATGGGGAAGAAGAAAGTACAATGACCAAATAAATCTCTCTCTTGTGTTTGGAACTAAGCAACACTAACACATGATCATATACTGGTAGTTTTTTAGTTTTTATTTTGACAAACAGGTTCTCACATCAAAGAGCACATGCCATTTTTTTCTCCACAGGGGGCAGTATTGGGAGGTTTTTACAGAAGATGTTGGGAGAGATGAGAGCATGATGGACATGTCTAGAAGGGGCTTCAGTTTGGGGAGGTGACCATGGAGAAGTGAGGAGGAGGATGGTAGAATTGGCTATTTCAGATTCCAGAGGAGGCTTTGGCTGAGGCACCATGTCAGAATTCCTCCTAGAGTAGAGTATCAGTATGAATTGTTACCTGACCTCTGCAAAATATCCTACTCTAGGAAGACAGGACAGGATGGACTGTTTTCTAGAGCCCTTTGTTAAGCATGAAGTCAGTTGGAAAATACTTGGGTGTGAGTTAAGGATGAGGGGAGTAACGGTGACATTACAGTGGAATGCACCCAGTCATTCAGAAGGGAGAGGTGGCACTTGTAACATTAACACCAGGGATAATAGTAGATTTTCAGTTCTACAGATATCAATTAATTAGCTCAAGGAATGTTTCCTGAAACCTAATAAACACCACACATCCCAGTGAGCAAGATAGGGGAGGTAAGCAGAAATAATAATAGTCATACAAAAAATTATAGATTGTGCCAGTTGGTAATAAGGAAATAGAAAAGATGGGGGATAATAATTGGTGAGGCAGAGGGAGGAAGTCCAGTTTGCTCAATGGATGATATAGCCATTAACCACGACAGGGAATTCTGAGGATTAGATGTGGTACTGACCTGTGGGGAGGCAGGAGGGCAGACCGATAAAGAGTGAAGAGGCCCTGGTGATGACAATAGCAAGCACATAGGCCCTGCGGTCGTTGAGTGCTGGGACTGGAGCCAGCCTGCCCAGGCTTGAACCTAGTGTGACAGAGGCAGTTTACTCACCTTCTCAGTGCCTCAGTTCCCTCCTATGCAAAAAAGACTATAATCCTCTCTACTTAGTTTTTGTGAGGCTTACATTAGTTCATAGAGATAAAATTGTCCAAACAGTATGTGGCCTGGAGGACACCTGTGGAAGTGGTACTTGAGTTTGCTCTTATTATTGTCAGAGGAACATCTGTTACTCATTTCAGGTGATTGCTGCCATGTGGAGGTAGCTGTCCACAGCTGCTGCTAGAGCTTATTGTTTTTCAAAATAATCTGGACTACATATTTTTATGTGTGAAATTCTTCAGGATGTTCTCAAACATCCCATAAGTCAGATAAAACATGTTTGTGATTGCCAAGTTAGACAAATCAACCCAGTTGCATTTACAGTACCATTTGGTTCGTCAGGTAGGTAGGGATAAGGAGGACAACTGCAGTCAGTTGACAGAGGGCTTTGCTTATTGAGGATAAGGGGAGGAGAGGACTCAAAGCTCAGGGTGTGTGAGGGTAAGAAATAATGGCAGGCCATGCCAACTAGGGAACAAGAGAGGAGTAAACTTCATGGGAAGATAGCAGATATTAAGAAGTTGGTCAGACTGTGGGTTGGAGTTCTTGGTGAAACTGAAGGATTGTTGAGGTGAGTTTCTATAGTGAGTGAACTGGAAGGAGAGAAGATTGTAATCAGAAGGAGTTATTTTTGGCTTGTGTTTGGAAGTAGTATAATCAGAAGTGCTGACAGAATACAGGTGGTGGACATGAGAGAGTGGCTGGGGTGGGTGGAGAAGGTACCTAGGATGACAGGCTAGCCTTGCCAAGTCATTGGTATAGATGTGAAGGCCCAAAAATGTTTACATGAGTGGAATGGAGGGGAAGGCAGTGGGTTACTGGTGAATTGGGGCTGTGGCTGACAGTTTGAAGAAGTAGCAGGAAAGAAATATATCAAAGAGATGACATGAACTTAAAAGGACCTGGATTTGTTTGAAAGTGAGTGGAGGGAAAATATTTTTAAAGAAATGTTGGAGAAGCAAGGAGACAATCTTCCCTGGTCCCTGAGCGCACTCAAGGGAAGCGATGACATCAGGGGACAGCTAGGTTTGAAGTCAGCGTGGGGTTGCAGGAGCATTCAAAGCAAAGGTGGAAGATACAGAATCCTTATTGGTCAAATCCCAGGGCTAGAGGAGGGTTTTGGAGGCAGATGAGAGATGGGGGATGGGTGAGGTTAGGAGTGTTTCAGAAAACAGGAGAAGGAGAGTCTGACACTTTTCCAGTTAAGACAGGGCAGGTCCTGGATATGTCTTGTAGCTGACAGATATTTTTTGGTTCTTTTAGATGTACATGACAGTAGAATGTATTTTGACATTATAAATACATGGAGTGTAACTTATTATAATTAGGATCCCATTCTTGTAATTGTACAAGATTTAGAGTTTCACTGGTGGCGTATTCATATGTGGAATTAGGAAAGTTATGTCTGATTCTTTCTACCATCTCTCCTGTTCCCATCCACCCTCCCTTCCCTTCATTCTGACAGATAGTTCTTGACAGACTGTGCTGCTAGCTTCTCTTCAGGCTATAGGAACCACCCTGGTGTGATGTGGGACCCTGTTGGTGCTTTCTCTGTATTATTGTGATTTGGACTCCTAGGGGTTCTGTTTCTGAAGTGCTGTTCTTAAAACTTGAGCTCCAGTTAAATTTACAAATGCTCTTTTGGAACACAGCTTACATCCTTTCCTGTATATTTTTACATATTAAAGTTTGGGGTAGAGAATTATAAGTAAAATATGTAAGGTCTTTTATGTGTTTTCCTTTTAATAGAGCCTAGATGCAGCCTTTAGCCACGTGTCCCTTTCCTCTGAGCCCATCTTGGCCTCTCTGAGTGCTCCGTAATTAAAGGCACTTAAAGCAGGGGGCATTGACACTTCTTTATTTCTTCTTGTACAGACCATTCACTGAGTTGGAGTGGGTGATAAATGAATAAGAATTAAAAAAAAAAAAACTCAGGCTAGAAAAAAGTGCCTGGAGTCAGAAAATGAAATTGTTAAAAATGTAATTTCAGTGAACTGACTTTCATTTGTTTGGGGTGTCTTCCCCTGCTTATGCTGTGGCTCTGTGAGGGTGGAGACTGTGACTCTTCACTGTGTTTGCATCACTTTACAGGACACCTATCATGCAGGTTATCAGGAATTATTGAGTAGATGACTTTTTATACTTTTTAGTATAAATGTAAGTTTATTTTTCCTCTTCCCTAGGAATAAACAACTGTCCTAGAAGTAAATTGCTTCACCACCATTAAGGGAGGCCGCAGGGATCTTACCTAACCATATTTCACTGCCTCCCTCCCTCTCCCCCTCTCTCCCTCTCTCTCTCACTCTCACTCTCACTGAAAAAAGTTCCAGCATGACAGGGAAGCTCCTAGCTCTCTAATCCTCTTTTGCTAACACAATATCTTCTACTGTCCTTCTCTTTTGATTTACTTGAAAATTTGGCTCTTCCATCAGGGATCAGGTCAGACACTATCCCTGGAGACTTTCCTGACCTTCTAGGTAAAAGTAAACTGCATCTTCATTTTGGCATTCTGTACAATTTCATTTACAACAAGGATCAGTATTGATCATCATTCCCCCATCCCAGCTATTATCTGACTCAGGGTCTTGACCATCATGCTTGATAAATAACTAAGGGCTGAAGGAACATTTGTAGTATTATATTTGATATGACATTGTATATTGTTATATGGACATTTGTAATTTAAACATGGTATACCAGTAAAAGAAAGAAATTATTTTGTGCTCAATTTTATGTCCTCACCTATTTTGTTAATTATGTTTCTTTGAGTCATTTACTTTAGGGGGACACTTTATTTAAAGCACTTTTTCAAGTGATCCTTTGAATCTGGCTGTTAGGAAAGTAACTATTTCCATCCCTGTGTTCCATTGGCCTGTGAATGCAGCTGGAACCTGGGCAGGCTTGCAGCTTCCTGCAAAGGGGTAAAACATTGAACTGCTATTGAGGTCTGGCCCCACCTGCACCCCTGTGCATTAATATAAGTGGGCCCTGATTTGGTGCTGGAATAACAAAGTAGAAGGCTGAAGGGGTGACCCAGCTCTTGAAGCAGCATTTCCCTTTTATTTAAGAGCTTGTTGTGGACCATTTTGCATTATTGACTCATTTAGCTCTGCAACCCTCCTCAGTAAAACATATGCATCTCATTTCTTGAGGCTAAGTATGCAGGTTGGAAATCAACTTGTATCATTTTGAAAATTGTTACAGTAACAATTTTGCAAAGTTCTTGGAGTGGGGAGAATTTAAAAATTCTATTACGTACTGAAACATGAACCCCAAATAACCTCCTTTTTAAGGTCAAGGTTTCAGTGTGAAGACCAGCACGTCTAGAGGCATCTAAAATCCCAAAGTTGCCACTATCCCACTCTGCAAAGCTCTGTTGATCCTCATCTTTGTCTGTTCTCAGCAAGTGCCAGAGTTTTCAGTTTTCCGTGAGTTCTGTTCTCATCCCCATCAACATAAATCATGTTTCATGTATTTAATGAATAGTTTTCACACATTGAACTTGTTCTGTAGAACAAATTATTAAACAACTTTTTATTGAAGAACAACATTACATATAGAAATATAAAAGCTTATAGCTATTTAGATTTTAACAGATTTTATTTTTATTTTAAAGGGTGTATAGAGAATCCAAAGAAGTTTCATGAAGCCTTCACTCCTTCCCTGGTAAGTTCAATAACTTTATAATAAACTTGGTGTCACACTTTGTTTTAGGATGTGCTCTGAAATGGAAATAATATATTCTAGCTCAGAAACAGTAATAAAATGAAATTGAGGATGGGCAAAAATTTGTTTCAAATCTAAATAAGGAAAATTTGCCTTTGTTTCACCACATCTTCTGCCAGTCTTGAAATCACACACCAAATGTGAAGGAAGGAATTTGTTTTGAGGCTGCAGAAAGCAGCTGGCCCTAGGCAGTCTACCCACCAGTTTGTGTAATTGGACATTCTTGGTTTATATCTTAGAAGGATTTATCATTCTTTCCACTGATTAAGGTTAATCTTTCCTAAACAAATACACTCTCTACTTTAGATCTCCTGCATGAGCTCATCAGAATATTTGTTCAAAAATAAATGGTAATGCTTTTTTTGGCCAGGGTTTCTCACTTCTTTTCCATGCAGGTGATAACACTTGGTAACAAGGCTCTTTACTTGATGCTTTAGAACTTATCTTACATTCAAGATTCATTCTAAGAGGTTCTATCCTGTTACAGCTAGTTTACCCTGACATGTCATGAGCCATAGGTGTCTGGAGAAGGCTTGATTGTGCAGTTCTGGGAGGGTAATGTTCTTGAATTCCTGGTCTAACTTTTCCAGGATGCCATATAAGCAGAATATGTTTCTCAGTTAAAGAAACCATAGGATCAATTTCAGCTGCAGATGAGGGAATGGAATACATCTATTTTAGTTGATGTATTTCATTATGTTCAGTAAAGAATTTACTGAGATTGTAAGTCCAGTCATATACTTCATAAGTTATACTGTTATTATTATTATAATCTTAAGACCTATTCTCAAGTTTTGTTTGGTCCTTTTTCCCTGGACTTTTGGAAGCCAAGCCATTTGTGTTCAAGTTCAAGTCTTACCTCACCGATTAGACAAAAAGCATCACTGAAATGTCACCTTATTCCGAAACATATTCTGTCCTGTGACAAAACATAGTATATATATTGACCATACTACTTGAGTCATAGAATTGAGGGTCAGCAGGATCAGTTCCATTGTACAGTGGATGTACAGTTTACATGGTTTTACCTTCTATAGTTTGATCATAAGATAGATCACGTACAGAATCAAAAAATTACCCAAAAGCATTTCTTAGGAAGGTGTGATGCTGAAGATGGATAAGCCATCTCTCAATGAGTTCTGCATAACCAGTGTTTTTCTCTACGTTAGAAAAAACGATTTTCTTCATTGACATGCTAGTTGGAGCTACTTGGTTACATTAGGAACCCTCATGTTTGAAAACATGGATTTTTAAGCAAGAGAATCACATTCCATGTAGTAAGTTCATCCTTAGAGGCACCTGTGAACTGAGAAGATTTCAGATCTCATTTATGCATGCCGAGGTTTGTGCTCATTGGTTGGAGTGATGAGGGGAACTGGAGCAGTTTTCTCTTTCCCCTCAGTGCATAGTCTTTAATTTCCCTAAGTTCAATCTGTTAGGTTACTCCGTAGCATATGTGGGGTTTAAGACAGAAATATCAAAGGAGTCACGTATGCCTTATATCAAATATTGAAAGTTATAAATCAAACTAATAAATGGTTAAGGAAATTATATTCCATGACAAAATGTATCCCTTGCCCAGTTTTCCTCAGTGGACCTGTGCTTCATTGAAATGTAGGATTTTCAGATTTCTTCAAGGTCCATGCTGAAATGCACAGGAGGCCCACCTCTGGACTGCCCCTCTTCCTTTCCCAAGCCTGGCTTCCTGTACCCTCTTTGCTTCCTTGCAGTTATTGAAGGTTCTTGCACGCACATATGTACATGGGCATCTTATACCATGTGTCTAAGCTCCCCATATCCCTCAGAAATACCTGCCTTTTAGCCACCACCATAAACAAAGGCTGTGTCCAGTAGGCTTGGGCTTGCTTACTCCAGGAGAGCCCATTCCTCATTTGTAAAATGAGAGAGGTGGATTAAATATTATCTATTCATTACAACTTAAAACTTCCAGATTTTGGGAAAGAAAAAATAGAGATTTGATTATTTGGATTAATTCTTTTTTCAAATAGTTATGAAATTATCCATTGTCAAATAGATTAATTTTGCTGTTCCAAAGTACCTACATAGGTAGTTACATGTTCTTCAACAGAACAGTGAATTGATCTTCGATTATCAAATGCTATTTTGTTTTGAGGGAACTTGACTTAGGCTCAATGTAAGTCCCACTGATACAAAATCAGTTTTCATTTTCTTTTGACAAATCCAAAACACATGGGGTGCATCATTTATGTGTCCCTGCTAGTCTCTTGGGAGTACTCAATAAAAGTAAAATACAATGTGGATAAAGTCATGTGACTTTCAAGCAAACCAAGATGAAATGATATTGAGATATCCTTTTATTATATTTGGGGACAGGATATAGAGAAAAAAATGAAGCAGAAAAGCCCAGCATTTAAAAAATATATAAAGCACAGCTTCTATGCTGAATTATATTGGTTCAAGAAGGTCTGAAATTTTTTCTGGGTCTTGTTATGGGAGGAAACTTTTATGCAGCTGTGGAATTTATTTCTGGTCCACAGGGAGCTAGCTCTTCCCATCAGTGAAGGATGCTCTGGCCACCATGGCATACTTAGACTGTCCTCCTCTATCCTCTTTCCTGAGTATTTAGATTACCCCAGGTCCCTTTCCATTTCCTATGTAAATACTTATTATCTGCTTTTCTTTTTCTTTTAAAAAATAATTTCTGATGGATAGGACAAGTCTTCTGGCATTAAAAAAAATAACAAAAAACCCCTGAACTCTGTACTCTTAAGACCTAGTTAAGAGGAATGATTCAAACTTTAATATTGAATAGTCCCAAGTTTATTATCTTTATGATAAGAGATTTGGCAGTAGATAGAAGCTTCTGAATGAATTAAGGAAGAACCGAATAGTGTGGAATAGCTGGAGGTTTGTGTGTTGTCTGGGTTTCAACTCATCTCCTCTTTCCTTGGTTTCTTGGTATAGGAAGCTGACACTACACTACCATCATCCTGGCATTTAAATCTGAGCTGCCAATGGGTGGTTATAAACTGCTTATGAAAGAGGCGTAAGAATAGATTAGGGTGACCTCCAACTAGCATTCTTCATTCCAGGGAGGACCACAGGATCATGTCACTCTGAATTGCAGAAGGCAGCATGATAGCGATGGGCGACATTTGAGTTGCTCACTCTTGTGTTTCCTAGTATCTCTTTATTTCCACTGAAGCTCATCATGAGGTTAGGTGCAATAATTCTTGTTGCTAACATGGTAGCTGTTGCTTAGGGAGTAGAGAGGGGTCAGGTATGGCAGTTCAGAGGTCACAGCTGCCAACCCCTAGATAGATGGCAAATTGAACAGAAAATCTGAAGACATATCTGATGGTTTTGTAATTGGAAACTACAAAAATGCAGAGCAATTAAAATTCACCCTTTTTGCATGGTGATTTTGAAATGTCAGTTTTAGCTAACGTCAGAATTTTATTCTAATCACCTTTTGTCATTTAGTTGTTGAATCTTATCTGTATATAGTGTCTCATAGAAAAATTTGGTGACTTTGTAGACCCTTTTGCTGTCACCTTCTCTAAGAAAAATTAGTGTTTGACTTCTTATCCTCTGAAAAGGCATGACTAGTGTGAGTTCCTGGAAGAATGAAAGAGATTGAATTACCTTTAAATATGTGTATGTGACTGTGGACTAGGGTTTCTGTTAAGTTGATAGAAAGATTTCGGAGTTCAACATTCTTCAACCAAGGAAGTGCTTTTGGTGCCAAGCCCTGGTAAGCTGACTGTGCCTTTAATTTTCTCTCCAGCCTAGGACCGTGATTGAGACATTTTTATCAATGGGGTTGTTGCTGGAAATAAAGCCTTAAATGGGGATCTGGTGGTCATGAACTGCTTCCTGAGAAGCAATGGAAGGTGAGTTAAATTTTCTTTTTCTAAATATATTCTTCATAGAGCCTTTTACATTCCATATAACACCAGTGCAGCTTCAAAAACCAGGGAGTCACAGACCTCTGAGCCCCCATGCCTCCAAAAGAGGCTATAGAGTGTTCAGGACTTGTAGGCAGCTGCTGGGAGGAAATATAGAAATTCAAATTTTCTTCTTGCTCCCTCTCAGTCCTTATTCCCTGTCACATGCCTTGCCTTCCCTGTCACATGTTTTGTTTTTTTTTTGATAGAAGAAAATCTTGCAGGATCCACTCATGCTTGAAACATGTTATTTCCCTACAACCTATGCTGTAAGATCTGGAAAGACAAAACCAGGGAGGCAGTGCATTCTTCACACACTTCTGCTTTCCTGTACCAGAAAATCTGGACAATACATGTCAGTTCAGTTAGGGATAGTATGGTGATTTGGCATCCCTAGGCCGGTAGAGATCACCTTTATGTATTTTTATAACAGGGGTTTAGAGGTTGAAGAAAACATTTTTAATATGAGAATGTTTTGGTTTTCAGTCTTCCATTAGTATCTGTCATTTGAAAAGTAATAGTAGTTTTAATTTTGAATGTTGGTTTGCTTAACAGTAAGCATCAGACATTGGAATGATTCAGTTTTTTTTTTTGAATTGTCATGTTAAACTTGTGACTTGTATGTGTAAGTCTGAATTTATTTTCATACCATTTATTTAATTTTGTCTCAGTTCATGGGTATTTAAGAATTTGGATTCTTTTCAGGAAGGGGAGATACACTGTAGTGATGAGAACTGTGAGTTTGTAGGTGAAGCTTCCAGAGTTTGAATGTCATCTCTGTCTTTCCTCTGTGTAAACTTTGATGATTAAATGATCTCTCTGCCTTAAATGCCGCATCTATAAAATACAAAAGATCATACTACCTACTCGGGAGGTTTCTCAGGATAAATTGAGGATACATGTAAAAAACAGGGGAGTCTTTGAAAAATATCTTAGAATGGCTGAAGGTATAGAAATATTAGATCGTATGAGTTTTTCCAGAATAGATCTAAAGTGTACAACAGTACCACCTTGTAACAGAGCTTTATTTAGGCACAAATTAAATTCTTTTTTTACCCAGTGGAGCTAAAGTAATTGATTATGACTGTGTCCCAGATACTCATAGGGTGCAGGGATTTAATTAATCAGGTTAGATAGAGTTCTTGCTTCATGGAGCTTACATTTGCGTGGAGAGTGCAGGTATGGAGATAGATGCTAATCACATGATACAGATTTAATTATGATTTTAATTAATGTGAAGTTATATGAAGACTTTTATAGGGGAGTGAATTTCTGTAGTTGCGGTCCATCTTCTCACCCCCACCCTCACCCCCACAGCTGCTTGCTGCCTAATGTGTGTATAGTCTCCTTCCTTTATTCTTTGAAAGTGCAGCTGAGGGATGACTCCAGGTCCTGGGAACACAGGTTGATTTGGTCACTACTTGTTTTCTGACAAGCCTCACCTTGCCTAGTGTTGTCCAGTTACAACAAAAGAGGAGCACATTAGGGCCTGGTTAAACCAGAGGATGCAGTCTAATGCAGGTAATGAAGAGGTAGCATGGTAGTGAAGAAGTGCCAATGAAATAAGAAGAGAAATAGTGGCTTCATGTGACTTACAGGAAACACACTGGTGGACTAGGAAGACAATAGTTAGGAATTTGGGTGGGTGTTAGTTGTTTTCCTTTGCTGTAAGTGTATACCACAGCCCGGGTAATTTTATAAAGAAAAGACATTCATTTTTGTACAGTTCTGGAGGCAGGTAGATCTGTGGGCCATGGAACTGCTTCTGGTGAAAGGCTTCTTGCTGGGGTTGGGGGACTCTGTAGAGTTCCAAGTTGGCTCAGGCTGAGACAGAACAAATTTACCTACTCCTGTTAGTCTCTCTTCCTCTTCTTGTAAAGCTACTAATGTAAACATGTGGGTCCCATCTTTTTTTTTTTTCCTTTAGGTCATTGTACACAAATGGAGTACAGCTATCATTTTTCTGGTTGTACACAAAGTTGAATCACACAATTTGCATTTTTATACATATACATAGGGTATAGATGTTTGTCTCATTCTACTATCTTTCCTTCCCTGCCTTCTCCATACCCCTCATTTTCCTCTCTACAATCCATCCCTTCTCCTTTCTTCCTGTGCCTCCCCTCACCCGCACTATGTGTCATCAACCACTTACAAGAGAGATCATTTGGCCTTTGGTATTTTGGGATTGGCTTATTTCACTTAACATCTTCTCCAGTTCCATCCATTTACCTGCAAATGTCATAATTTTATTATTTATGGCTGAATAATATTCCATTGTGTATATATACCACAGTTTCTATATCTATTCCTCTATTGAAGATCATCTAGGTTGGTTCCAAAATCTAGCTATAGTGAATTGGGCTGCATCACTGTACTATGCTGATTTTAAGTCCTTTGGGTTTAGGCCAAGGAGTCGGATAGCTGGGTCAAATGGTGGTTCCATTCCAACTTTTCGAAGGAATCTCCATACTGCTTTCCAGAGTGGCTGCAGCAATTTGCAACCCCACCAGCAATGTATGAGTGCACCTTTTTCTGCACATCCTCGCCAACACCCATTGTTGTTTGTATTCTTGATAATAGACTTCTAATTGTGGTGAGATGATATCTTAGGGTAGTTTTGATTTGCGTTTCTCTTATTACTAGAGATGTTGAACATTTTTCCGTATACCTGTTGATTGCTTGTAGATCCTCTTCTATGAAGTGTCTGCTCATTTCCTTAGGCCATTTATTGATTGGGTTATTTGTATTCTTGGGGTAAAGTTTTTTGTGTTCTTTATTCTGGAGGTTAGTGCTCTATCTGACATGTGTGTGGCAAAGATTTTCTCCCACTCTGTAGGCACTCTCTTCACATTGCTGATTGTTTCCTTTGCTGAGAAAAATCTTTTTAGTTTGAATCTATCCCAATTTTTATTTTTTGCTTTTATTTCTTGTGCTTTGGGAGTCATGTTAAGGAATTCTGGACCTAGGTCAGTATGATGAAGATTTGAACCTACTTTTTCTCCTATTAGGTGCAGGGTCTCTGGTCTAATTCCTAGGTCCTTGATCCATTTTGAGTTGAGTTTTGTGCAGGGTGAGAGAGAGGGTGTTAGTTTCATTTTGATGCATATGGAGTTCCAGTTTTCCCAGCACCATTTGTTGAAGAGGCTATCTTTTCTCCATTGTGTGTTTTTGGCACCTTTGTCTAGTTTGAGAAAAATGTATTTATGTGGATTTGACTCTGTGTCCTCTATTCTATACCATTGATCTACCTGCCTATTTTGGTGCCTATCCCATCTTCATTACTTGATCTGTTTGCCTCCTGAGGACATCACCTGCACATATCATTAACAGATGACTTTTGTGATTGTGTTTTTATATGAGTTTTAAAGGGGACAGTAGAAGTGTGTCCAGAGCAAACCAGAGTATGAAATGAAGTGTTGATTGGTTGAACAGTAGGAATGGAGAGCATGTAGTAGACTATCAGTTGAGTTCTGCAGAAGAGGGTAATGTAGCTAACAGAACAAGGCCACGTTGCCTGGCGTCCTACTGCTCTTGGCCCTGGGAAGAAGATGACTGAAATAAATGAACATGAGTAAATAGATCTGTTTCATTATTTCCTTGTTCCTTACCTGACTCATTGATAAGACCAGCAAGCACAGTCTTTTCTGGTATTATCAGGAGAGCTCAGTTTGAGGAGGAATCCTAAGAAGGCAGGATAGGTAGCTCACCAAAGTTTGAGACCAGAATATGTGTGAATGTGATTATTGTTGTTCACATCTGAAGGACAGTTTGGGGATTTGGCTATTCTTGGTGCTGTTGCTCCCTGGAGACGATTTTGTACTTCATGTAAGATTCAATGCAACAAATTTTTTTTCCCCAGAGGTCTAATTTTATGAATTCCTGTGTGTCTGGAGTTAGTTATGCAGTTAAGAGTTTGTAAAAATAGGTGTATTCACATAATCTGTACATTCATATTTCATAGATGGCTTGTTCTTTTTATTTTGCAGTTAATATCTAAGGGTGGAAGAAACAGAAGTCCAGGTGAAGACCTTCAGCCAGAAGAGTGGAATGTAGTGGGAACAGACAGACATTGGGAAAGCCAACCTGAACTGGGAAGCCTGACAGTTAAGGTGGAGAGAAGGAGAGATATATTTTGAAGTGAAAGCCCTTAGTAATTGAAGATGGATTTGAGGCAGCGGGAGAGTTACCTGAATGCTGCTAAGAGACAGAAGACGAAGAGATAGTGAACCACTTGACCCTGGCATGTTGGATAGTCATGGAGGACCCATGTGGGACTGCCACCTGGATATCAGCCACCAGGTAAGGACAGTGCTTGCCATGTGGCTCTCAGCCAAGTGGCAGTAGCAGCTGATCTGGTTTATTGGTTTATGTTCTTGCTAGAGGAGTAAAAATGTTTTCTGCTATAGTAGGAAATGTTTTTTCTAGAGGACTTAATAGAAGGAACTGTGGAGGGAATGAAAGAGGATATTCTGTCATTTTGGGGCTGGGATGAGGCTTGAACCTCAAGCTGGTGGTCTGGTATGGAGTTGCAGCTCCCAGACTGAGGGTGAGAAGTTGCCTGTAAAGGGATATGAATAAGGCCAGAGGTGGCCAGGAGGGAGCTGGGGTCTCCCCACCCCACTTACTTGCGCTTTGATCTTTCTCTCCCTGTTGAGGGATGCAAGGCACCAAGCATCAGGACTGGTGGAGCTTCTAGGCTGTGTGTGTGTGTGTACTGACACCCACGCTTGTGTGCAGAGTGCTTGGTGGAGCCCTCATTTCATTTCATAAGGTATTTTGAACAGCACCCACGCCAGCCTCCTAGAGGAGCCATTTGCTTGAATTACGCTGAAGGGATTGAAGAGGTAAATATTGCTCTTAGAGTAACACAGGTGAAGGTGTTTTGCTGGGGTGTGGTTCTATACTCTCCCAGCCAGTCTATACTCACTTAGTGGTGGCTGCTAATTTGCACCAGATCTCCTCTCTGGAACCCTCTCCAGACACAACCTCCTTACAGCAGGGCTGAATTCTACTTGTTTTCAATGGGCAGAGGCAGGAGGGGGAAAACTCACTGGATCAGTAGATTTCTCTTGTGTACTTGTCCGGGTGCATTTTGGAATTGTGATCTAGGTCTGTGTTCTCATGCATTTTGTGCAACTTCTTGCACAAGGTTGGAAGTGAAGAGAAAGCGGGGGTTTGGATATTGCATCTCTATGGATAGATACCAAGAATGCAAACCTTAATTTGCGTACCTGTTGGAAATCTGTAAGATATGTGCCCCTTACTCCACACTGAGGATTGCATTTGCAGTTTGCAGCATGAATGGATGAATCTCCTTGGGGGAAAAATGTATTCACCAGAGAAATTATGTTGTTAAGGACCCTGATTATTTCACTGTGTGCTTTGCACAGGCCTTTCATTTCTCCATTGGCTTCTGATTCGAACAAAACAAATAACCTTTGTCCCACTCTCTTTTTGTTTTTTTCAGGGTTACTATTTTTTAAAAAGTAAGCATGTTTCATAATTATATAGTCCATATAATTATATATGGTGAGATCATTATATTCCATGATCTATTTATCACTATTTTCTGTGTTTGAAACATTGTCAAGGTATTTGCTTTAGAGAGTGTGCATGATTATGTACTTCCAGAAGGAGGAATGAGGAACCTAGAACAGATACAAACATGCAGACAGTATTGTTGTGGCCACCTATTAAAAAAATGGGTACTTTATGTTTCAAATACCATGGGATAGACTCAGTGTTGTGTGCACTTCTTGTAATGGAAACTGGTATTTCGAGTGGGCAGTAGCTACACATAGAATAATTTCATCAAACAGGATGAATTGATGTCAATGTTTTGCTACTTTTTATGTTGATCAGCTAATTTGCTGGGCTCTGATTTCAGGTTCTGAATGTTCTTCAAAAATATTTATATTCTTTGAAAAGATTTCAAAAAATGTTAGTGTAGTAGCTAACACTTTTAGGGTCTTGTTGACATCTGCTTTCTACTAGTATTTTTCCAGCTGTAAATATTAAAATCTTTCACATATATTTTAGTAAATTTCTCTGTATATTATGAGACTAATACAAGTGTATTATGTATATTTCTTCAGATCAGATTTTTAAAATAATGCCCACATACCTTTTTATCATCTAATAAACTAGAGGTTAGTTTAATAATTATTATTAGTTATTAGTTACTAGGTAGTTATTTTGGTCTGTACTTTTTAGGATCTTAGTATCGTGGTAGAGAAATAAAATTTATAAACGTGTAGAAGTTAAATTATTTAATAAAATTCATCATATATTTATAGTGACAGATAAGAATTACAATTCTTTGCAGATCAGCTGAGCTAAGTCAGGAAATTTGTGTCCCCATCTTTCTAATCAGCTCTGTATCTTTGGGAAAACATAAATACCCATTATTTCTGGGAACCCAGAGATGAGCAATATAGGCTCCCTTTTCAAAGAAGTCAGTTCATTATTCTTTCATTTATTCACTTACCAACCACCCCCATCTATTTTATGTAAGTTTATTAATCATGTGGTGATTACTTCCTTTTGTGGCAGATACTGAGACTAATCATCATAGACATAAATATGATTAAATTAACACCTTTGTACTTCAGACGCTCAGACTTAAGGAGAAACAGCATATAAAGTTGCAGAATACTTACTATGAGTGCAGTAACAGATCAGAATCTAAGGATAGTGGAATGTTCAGCATTCAGAATGACAGGACAGCAGTGTTTAAATTAAGGCTTGAAGGTTAAGTAGAGATCAGATTTTTGAAGTCTTTCTAACTTCAAACTCAAAAGTAGCTAATTAAGAGATATTATACACCATGAGTGTTATAAGTACTTAGAAGATGCTAAGATCATAGTGACCTTGAGAAATAGATTTGTCTTGAAATCTGGAAATACTGGGGCCAGTGAGAGGTAGGGAGGGATGTTAATTTGAGGGTAGAATGAGCCCTCATTAAGCAGCAAGAAAGGATAGAATTGGGGGGATAAGGAACAGCTTTCTAGTCTTCTATTTCATGGTGGCCAAAGTCTGATAGAGCTTGGAAGGGTTTGGGCCAGGCTTAGGGCTGTGGACTTCAATCTATCAGTAATGTGTTCCTGGGAAGGCTGCTGGGGGTGGCTGAGTACTGTAAGAAGTACATTGAGTTTTTCAGCATTTTAATATGCAGAATGCAAGAATCTTATTTGGTATTTTGTTGGATCAGAGCAGGAAAACCTGAATTCAGGCAGTAGCTATGGAATGAAAAGAACATGGCATGTGAAAATCTCTGGTAGAAGAAATGACACATTTTCCTATTCTGGCACTGAAGGTCGTCTTTGAACTTAACTTTTGAAAACTAGGCACTGCCTGGGATTGGTTTTAAGGATCCTGAGGGTATGTTAGGTGCTCTGGTGATATGGTAGGAAGAAAGTATGAAAAGAAAAAGAATCAAAACTCAAAGAAGTAAAAAGCGTAAAAGTAAACAGTATAGATTTCCTGGTACCAGTCACAGCCACCATCCTAGTGATTGTGTCTTTGCTCTGGGTCATTGAACTTATTTTCTCTGTAAATTGTATGTTACTATTGAATGATGTGAAGTAAAGCTGGAGTTTGAGGATTTTAATTTTTAGTGGGTTGGGCAATATTAATTGAATTTTCATTTCTCTGAGTGTTTCTATTTAGTTGATTTCTGGTCTAGCATTTAATCACATGAATAGTTTAGCTTCGAATCTTTGTTAATTCATCTAACTAATAAGTGGAGTTTGGAGGCTGCTGGACAAGTTTACATCTGAGTTATCTTTTAATTTAATTTATATAAATAAAAGGCCTTCTAAGACTCCTTTTGCTTTATTTTATGTTTTTTATTTTGTTACCAGTTAATTTGAGTTCTTAAAGAATATCTTGCCTACTAAGGGAATTGATTTCTTTGAGTAATGCATCAGAGTATCTTTGTGTATTTAAATAATTTTATAAAATAAGGTTTTTTTGTAAAGATGAATGCTGTCAAAGTAGATAAAGTTATGTAATTTGTTGTGATAAAAAAATAAAAATAATTAGAGAGCAGGAGGTCATCTGTTTTTGCTGCCTGCTTCCAAACAGAAGGGAAACTAGACCAGTTGCCAGTCACTTCTAATGTAATCATTGTACCCAAGAAACTATACTTCTAATGAATTGGGAGGGAGGAACTGCTGAAGATCTGTAAGCGCTACTTTGATGGCATAATCTGCCCTTGTGGATGCATGAAATAAAAGGACTCCCAGTTTTTCTTCCTTGATAAACTTATGACCATGTCCTATGTTTCCCTGGTCTGCTGGAACTTCTGATAGTTCACCTGGTGAATGCTATGAAAGGAAGCATCTTTAATTTTGAATATCAGTAGGCATACTCTTCAAAATGTTTGACTATATGTGTTCCTCTGTTTTAATCATCATCATCATCATCATAATTATCTGTTCTTAGGCTGTATCATCTGCACTGCGCTCATCAAAAATGCCTCCTGTTGGGACAGAAGACCGACCTCCTGGGAAGGATGGAAGAGGTGCTGTTCCATACCCACCAAGTATGTGGAGGAAGCTGACTGAGCTTAGGCTTGCTGCTCATAACTTCTCATATAAACATTCTTATACTCAGTGGTGCTTTATCTGAAATTTCCCTCTTTATTTTCTCTTTTGACAAAATTATAATTATGAATTAAAATTTGTATAAGTTGCTATTCCAAAGCAATTAGCAGTCAGCTTGTTTTGAAATTAAGAAATAACTTTAGGCTGGGCAAGGTGGTACATGCCTATAATCCTGAGGCAGGATCACAAGTTTGAGGCCAGCCTTAGCAACTTAGCAAGACCCTGAGCAATTTAGCAGGACCCTGTCTCTAAATAAAATTTAAAAGGGCTGATGATGTGGGTCAGTGGAAAAGCACTACTGGGTTCAGTCCCTGGTACAAAAAACACTAGCTTTTATAGTGTTAAGTGTAGAAAAACATGTTTTGGTTTGTTTTTCTAACAGTCCTCTCTTAGTAGGATAAATGCTACCCATCTGATATTCAGAGTGTTATTTCACTGTAGGACATTGTACAAAATATTTCAATTTTCATAAATTTAATTCAATCAAGGATGACAACTTTGTTTTCTGTCGTCCTTTTCAAAATTCACATTGAGCCAGGTGCAGTGGCCCATACCTGAAATCCCACCAACTTGGGAGGCTGAGGCAGCAAGATTGCAAGTTTGAGGCTAGCTGGGCAATTTAGGGAGACCCTGTCTCAAAAAATCAAAAGGCCTGGGCGTGTTGCTCAGTGGTAGAGCACCCTGAGTTGTCCTAATACTTCTACTACTACTGCTAATCCACTTTGATGCTTTTGTCTGTCTGTCTGTCTGTCATTCACTCATGATATTGGGGATTAAACCCAGGGCCTTTGACCAGTAAGCTAACTCCCCATTCTTTTTTTGAGAGAGAGTCTTGTTAAGTTGAACTTGAGATCCTCCTGCCTCGGCCACCTGAGTTTTGTGTTTTCTTTGGATATTAAGTAATTTTGTATATATACTGATAAATGGCATATTTTAGTATATTGTTTTTCCTAAGAAGTCACTTTATTCTATAAGAGAAAGGAAAGTCAGAGTAGTGTGTGAAGGTTCTCTGAAGCAGAGACTTAATTCAAATCATTCTTTAATACTTTCTTTAATACTTTCTCATTAACTTTATCTGGTAATGAGAACAAATTGAGGGGAAAAACTACCATGTCATAGGAATGAGTCAAAAAGTTTTATGAACCTATAAATATAGTGCTGATTTACTCAAATGTAGAAGTGGGAAGTATACAGAGATTGGATTTTGACAGCTTTAGTGGATCTATTACTTTTTAAAATATGCAGTGCTTTCTCAAGCATGACATGAATGAAAATGACTAATGATGGCCAGCCAATTGCTGTAGTTTTGTAATTAAGCATTTTTCTTTTTTTATTACTCTGCGCTGCAGGGTTTGTACAAACATGGAACCTCACAGATTAAAAGAAATCATTTTAAAATAGCTGCATAGGGGCTGGGGACATAGCTCAATTGGTAGAGTACTTTCTTTGCACGTACAAGGCCCTGGGTTCAAAACTCAGCACCACCACCAAAAAGAAAAAAAAAACATATGGGGTAGGTCAGAAGAGTGAGTTTTTTCCTTTTGAAGACCCAGTTAATACTTTGCCCTTTTTAACATGAAGTGATTAGTATTATATAAGATGTTAAAATGCCTGGGACCTTGTCAAGGTTCTTCACTCACTGACATCCCACTGATTAGTGTTGTTGCCCAGTAAAGTATACTGTTCACTCTGTCCTTTGAATTTAATTTTTTGAATTTAATCACTTTTCTGATGAATAGTAAGCTTGAGCTTACTATTTTTCTCTTTTGTAGTTCAGACATTCAGAATGTTGTTGCAATTTTCATAATTGTACATTTTGAGATATTTTTAAATGCATATAACATTTGCTCCATTATAATCCCTCCTCTATTCCTTACCCTCCTCTACTCTATCCTTCTGATCACCTACTCTAGTGATTTTTCTTCTATTGATTTTTAAATTGGTGTACTATCATTATACATTAAAACAGAATTCATTGTGATGTAGTCATATATGTTCATGGTATAATTTGCTTTATTTCATTTCCCAGTTCCCATCCCTCCCTACCCATAGATCCCTTTCCTGCACTCTACTATTTTCCATTCTATTTTCATGAAATCTCCCCTTTTACAAATTCCTATTTTGATCTAGGTTCTGAATAGGAGGGAAAACCTTTGATGCTTGACTTTTGGAGTTTACCTTATTTCACTTAGCATGAAGTTCTCCAGTTCCAACTAGTTACCAGAAAATTTCATAATTTCTACTACATAATAAATCTATACTACATAACCACATTTTCTGGATCCATTCATCTATTGAGGAACACCAAAGCTGGTCTTATAACTTGGCTATTGTGAATTGTGCTGTTATAAACTTTGATATGATTGTATCCCTATGGTATGTTGATTTTAGATCTTTTGGATAACTACAGAAGAGGGGGATAACTGGGTCATATGTTGGACCCATTTGTAGTCTTTTGAGGAATTTCCTTAGTGCCTTCCCAAGTGGTTATACTAATTTGCAGTGCACTAACGATGCATGAGTGCACTTTTCCCACACATCCTTGACAGCATTTAGAGTTATATGTATTTTTGATCATTGCCATTGTTACTGAAGTGAGGTGAAATTTCCTGTAGTTTTCATTTGTGTTTCCATAATTGCTAAAGATATGGACCATATTTTCATATATTGGTGGACCATTTGCATTTCTCCTTTTGAGAAATGTCTGTTTAGTTCATTTGCCCATTTATTCATTGGGTTATCCATTTTAATTTTTTTATTTCGGTTCATTGTACACAAATGGAATACAACTATCATTTTTCTGGTTGTACACAAAGTAGAATCATACAATTTGCATATTCATACATATACATAGGGTAATAATATTTGTCTCATTCTATTATCTTTCTTTCCCCGCCCCTCATTATCCTCTATACAATCCATCCTTTCTCCATTCTTCCCTTACCTCTCCCCATCCCTGTTACGTGTCGTCAACCACTTAGAGAGAAATCATTTGGCCTTTGGGTTTTTGGGATTGGCGTATTCACTTAACATGATATTCTCCAACTCCATCCATTTACCAGCAAGTATGGGTGGAACGGGATTCTATCTGAGTCGGAGATTAGTCCGGATGGGTTATTAGACCCTGTTTCATGTAGTAAGTGTAGGTGAACTATTGCTAGTGCTGCAATGATGAATGGAAGAACAAAGTGAAATGCGAAGAATTGGGTTAGGGTAGCTTTGTCAACAGAAAACCCCCGCAGATTCATTCTACAAGAGTTGCCCCCATATAGGGAATGGCTGATAGTAGATTGGTAATGACAGTAGCACCTCAGAAGGATATTTGTCCTCATGGTAGAACATAGCCTATGAATGCTGTGACTATAACTGTGAATGGGAGGATTACTCCGATATTTCAGGTTTCAAAATAAGTGTAGGAACCATAGTAGAGGCCTCGACCTACATGAAGGAAGAGACAGGTAAAGAATATGGAAGCATCGTTTGCAATGTATATATCGGATCAGTCAGCCATAGTTTACATCTCGGCAAATGTGGGTAATGGAGGGGAAGGCGGTTATTGTGTCAGATGTATAGTGTGTAGCCAGGAAAAGTCTGGTAACAATTTGGACAATTAAGCAGAATCCTAGAATAGAGCCAAAGTTTCATCATGCTGAGATATTAGGTGGGGTAGGGAGGTCAATAAATGAGTGATTTACAATTTTAATTATAGGGTGGGTTTTGCAAAAATTTGTCATTATGGGTTTTTTTTTATTTACTTATTGATTCATTGAACACAAATGGAGTACAGCTATTGTTTCACTGGTTGTACACAAAGTAGAGTCACACCATCTGTGCGTTCATGCATGTACACAGGGCAATGGTATCTGTCACACATTCTGTTATTAATTTTACCCCCCACCCACCCCCCCCCCCTCTCTTCCCTCTATGCTAGCTATCTTTCCTCCATTCTTGCCATCTTTCCCCCCCACATTATGCATCATCATTCATATATCAGAGAGACCATTCGGCTTTTGGATTTTTGGGATTGGCTGATCTCACTTAGCATAAGAGTTTCCAACATCATCCATTTACCTACAAATACCATAATTTTATTCTTCTTTATGGCTGAGTAATATTCCATTGTGTATATATACCACAGTTTCTTTATCCATTCATCTACTGAAGGGCATCTAGGTTGATTCCATAATCTAGCTATTGTGAATTGAGCAGCTATGAACATTGATGTGGCTGCATCACTGAGGCAATCTGATTTTAAGTCCTTTGGGTATAAGCCAAGGAGTGGGATAGCAGGGTCAAATGGTGGATCCATTCCAAGTTTTCTAAGGAATCTCCACACTGCTTTCCAGAGTGGCTGCACCAACTTGCACTCCCACCAGCAATGTATGAGTGTACCCTTTTCCCCACATCCTCGCCAACACCTGTTGTTGCCTGTGTTCTTGATAAAAGACATTCTAATTGGGGTAAGATGAAATCTTAAGGTGGTTTTGATTTGCATTTCTCTTATAACGAGTGATGTTGAACATTTTTTCATAAATCTGTTGATTGCTTGTAGATCTTCCTCTGTAAAGTGTCTGTTCATTTCCTTGGCCCATTTATTGATTGGGTTATTGGTGTTCGTGGTGTAAAGATTTTTGAGTACTTGGTAGATTCTGGAGATTAGTGCTCTGTCCGAAGTGTGTGTGGCAAAGATTTTCTCCCACTCTGAAGGCTCTCTCTTCACATTGCTGATTGTTTCCTTTGCTGAGAAGAAGCTTTTTAGTTTCACTCTATCCCAATCATTGATTCGTGCTTTTATTTCTTGCGCTTTGGGAGTCATGTTAAGGAAATCTGGTCCTAGGCCAACATGATGAAGATTTGGACCTATTTTCTCTTCTATTAGGTGCAGAGTCTCTGGTCTGATTTCTAGGTCCTTGATCCACTTTGAGTTGAGTTTTGTACAGGGTGAGAGATATGGGTTTAGTTTCATTTTGCTGCATATGGATTTCCAGTTTTCCCAGCACCATTTGTTGAAGAGGCTGTCTTTTCTCCATTGCATGTTTTTGCCTCCTTTGTCAAGTATGAGATACCTGTACTTATTTGGGTTTGTCTCTGTGTCCTCTATTCTGTACCATTGATCTACCTGTCTATTTTGGTACCAATACCATGCTGTTTTTGTTACAATTGCTCTGTAGTATAGTTGGAGGTCTGGTATTGTGAAACCCCCTGCTTCGCTCTTCTTGCTAAGGATTGCTTTAGCAATTCTGGGTCTCTTATTCCTCCAAATGAATTTCATGATTGCTTGCTCTATTTCTATGAGGTCCATCATTGGGATTTTAATTGGAATTGCATTGAATTTGTATAGCATTTTTGGAAGTATGGCCATTTAGTCAATATTAATTCTGCCTATCCAAGAACATGGGAGATCTTTCCATCTTCTCAGATGCTCTTTAACTTCTTTCTTTAGTGTTCTGTAGTTCTCAGTGTAGAGGTCTTTCACATCTTTTGTTAGATTGATTCCCAAGTATTTTATTTTTTTTGAGGTTAGTGTGAATGGGGTAGTTTTCCTAATTTCTCTCTCAGAGGATGCATCACTTACGAATAAAAATGCATTAGATTTATGAGCATTAATTTTATATCATGCTACTTTACTGAATTCATTAATGAGTTCCAGAAGTTTTCTGGTGGAATTCTTAGGATCTTCTAAATAGAGAATCATGTCATCAGCAAATAGGGATAGTTTGATCTCTTCTTTTCCTATTCGTATTCCTCTAATTTCTTTGGTCTGTCTAATTGCTCTGGCTGGAGTTTCAAGAACAATGGTGAATAGTAGTGGCGAAAGAGGGCATCCCTGCCTTGTTCCAGTTCTCAGGGGGAATGCTTTCAATTTTTCTCCATTTAGAATGATGTTAGCTGTGGGCTTAGCATAAATAGCCTTTACAATGTTAAGGAATGTCCCCACTATCCCTATTTTTTCTAGTGTTTTGAGCATGAAGGGGTGCTGTATTTTATCAAATGCTTTCTCTGCGTCTATTGAAATAATCATGTGGTTCTTGACCTTACGTCTGTTGATGTGGTGAATTACATTGATTGATTTCCGGATGTTGAACCAACCTTGCATCCCTGGGATGAAACCCACTTGATCATGGTGCACTATCTTTTTAATATGCTTTTGTATGCGATTCGCTAAAATTTTGTTAAGAATTTTTGCATC